>PVJS01017136.1:0-36531 GCA_004027185.1 Glis glis | reverse complement strand
AGAGAGAGAGAGAGAGAGAGAGAGAGAGAGAGACAGGGAGAGAGAGAGAGAGAGAGAGAGCTGAGGCTGGCCGTGAACCCAGATCCTCCGGTCTCCGCCTCCCAAAGTACTGGGATTACAAGCGTGCGCCACCACGCCCGGCCACAATGGCTTTTTACAACCTGCCAGATAAGGATGCAAAACGGTCAAGACCAGGAACTGATTTTTTCATACATTTTTCTGAGGCTGAGCTCTGAGTTCCTTCCACCTCCCTGGTCCAAGCCAGCGCTGCTCCCAGGAGCCTCCAGCAGGCCTGGGGGCTGGGATGGATCCGGTCCTACCTGCCGGGAGCACGGGCCCAGCCTCGCTGTCTCCTGTCACCCAGGGAAACACTTCAGCATCCTCAGGGCCACCTTGCTGTCCCTCCTCAGGGACCCGGCATGGGGAGTGGGTCTGGCCTAAGGGCCCAGGGCCCGGGCCATGTTCCAGCAGACCCTGGACACCTTGGATTTCTGAGAGACTTGCATTCACAAAGTCCTTCTGCACTTGGCCCCCAAAGTCTTTAAGAAGCTAATGGGCATCCTCCTCCCTAGAGACTAGTCCCACTCCTTACTCCGTACAAGGCCGGTGCTCACCCTGTAGGTATCAACCTGTGCCCTGGTGTGTGTGTGTGTGTGTGTGTGTGTGTGTGTGTGTGTGTGTTGAAAATATTAAAAAGTCAGGAGCTGTCACATGGAAACCGCTTCTCTGGCAAATCAGGTCAGGGCATGGGACTGGGCTGCCCATCAGCCAGGGAGGCCCCAGCATACCCCATTTCCTCTGAGGTCAAAGTCAGTCCCACCTGCCACCCTCCTCCCCCCAGCCCTGCTCTTGATGCAGGAACGTGGCCCCTCTGGTCACCTCTGCTCCAGCCAGACACATGAAAATCACCAGGGCCCAAGCAGGTGCACAGGTCCCACGCCCACAGGACTGCTCTGGGACTGACCCTTGGTCACCCCGTTTGTCACATCTGCTGTAGGATCTCAGTGCATGCCTGGGTGGTCCAGCCGCAGATGGGGAGGAGGAGGGTTGGTTCTGACATGCCAGATACAAGAGGGGGGACCCAGCAAGGGCACAGGAGGAGCCGGGCTAGATGTAAGAGATGCTGGGGCAGAGCACGCACTGACCCGGCCTGTCCCCTCCAGGGACCTAGTCAAGGGGCGTCCAGGCTGCTGGCCATGTGAGCCATCAACAAGGGCTCAGGAACTGGTCCCCACATGGTCCAACAGTCAGAAAAAACCTCCACGGAAGGGCCAAAGCGCCCACTGATGGAGTTACACCTGCGGCCGTGGGGCAACACGCAGAGGCGGGCACCGACCTCCCAGGAACTCCCCCGGAACTTGCCACGGATGGGGGCACGTAGCAGGTTGACGCTCCACCAAAGCTAATCTCCTTTTAAAACCTAAATCGGCTTTGCTTTTTCAAAGCGGGTAAACAAGGAGGAGAATAAAAGGGCCTTAATAGCGGCATAATTTCACTCGTGTATTGGTTTCGATGTGAATAAACCTCCAAGCAATCGTCTTGCCTTTTACAGACAGACTGAAAATAATTAACCGGGAGAATACAACTTTCATCGACATTGTAATTCCCGCGATGGAAAAACGCGGGTGTGCACGCGCGAGGCGTTAATGGGCCTGTATCTAGAAGTGAATTTCTCTCTCTCGCCTTTATTTTCGCTTCAATTCGCACTGCGATCGTGTAGTTTCTTTGAGAAATAATAACAAGAGCACGTGACGTAAGTGGTTGGTGGCGGTCGCCTTTCTATTTCTCAGCCTTAAAACGGGCAACTCCACATCGTGTGTGGGGCCAACGATTAACAGCATGCCATCAGCTCGGGCAGAGAAGCAGAGACCGGGCTTGGCGTATTTTGCTTCTGGACGCAAAAAAATAAACAGAGAATGAGTTGGGAGATGTAGGCTGCGAGGCTGGGTGTATTCCACAGAGAACTCGGGGAAGCGATTCAACCTGCATCCTAGCTCCGCTTCCTCCTCCTCTGTCAAAGTCCCTAGAGCGTGCCATGTTCTGTGCCCTGCATGACACGGGAAAAGCACGGAGCTGGCCATCCAGGGGGACAGACACGCGTGCACAAATGGCCACAGTAAGAATGCGGGTGTCCCCAGGAAGGGGACTAGACGCAGGAAAGGTAAGGAAACAGACCCGCTTCTGAGCCCTCCAAAGGGAACAGCCCCGCAGACATCTGGATTTTAGCCCAACAAGACTGCTTTTGCACATCTGGCTTCCAGGACTCTGCGATAATAAAACCGTGCTGCTCCGAGCCACTGGCTTTGTGGGGCTGGTTAGAGCAGCCATCAGAAGCCGGCCCCCTTCTTCTAGGGAAAATGGTTGATGCACTCGACAGCATAAGAATTGTTAACTGCACATTGTTAACTGGTCAAAATAAAAAAAATATATAAGGGTGGTGGATCACAACCGGCCATGTGGTAGCACCTATAAAAGGTGGAGAGCCAGGCGTGGTGGTGCATGCTTGTAATCCTAGTACTTGGGAGGCTGAGACCAGAGAATCCAGGTTCATGGCCAGCCTCAGCTACTTAGTGAGGCCCTCCGCAACTTAGTGAGACCCTGTTTCAAAATAAAGGATAAAAAATAGGGCTGGGGGTGTAGCTCAGAGGTAGAATGCCCCTGGGTTCAATCCCCAGTACCGCAAAAAAAAAAAAAAAAAAGAAAGAAAAAGGCAGAGGGAAAATTCACTAAGAGACAATGTCCAACCTCAGCGTCAATCAAAAGGAAATGAAAATAACAACTATCAATTGTGACTTTTTTTTTGTACTGAGGATTGAACCCAGGGGCATCCTACTTCTGAGCTTCACCTCATGCCCCATTTTATTTTATTTTTTTATTTTGAAATAGGGTCTCACTAAGTTGCTGAGGCTGGCCTCGAACCCGTGATCCTCCTGTTTCAGCCTCCCAAGTACTGGGATGACAGGCGGGCACTACCCCACCCGGCTCAAATGTTACTTTTTGTCTACTGAGCATGGAATGATGTGGGGAAAAGGTGCTAAATACTCCCCTGGTGACAACATCAAGTGTGACAATCTGTCCAAAGGGCAGTCTTGCAAGGTGTATCAAACTTTAAGATGTGTGTTCCCGCTGGGCCCTGGTGATGCACGCTTGTCATCCCAGTACTTGGGAGGCTGAGACCGGAGGATCTGGGTTTGCAGCCAGCCTCAGCTACTTAGTGAGGCCCTCCGCAACTTAGTGAGACCCTGTTTCAAAATAAAGAATAAAAAATAGGGCTGGGGGTGTAGCTCAGAGGTAGAATGCCCCTGGGTTCAATCCCCAGTACTGCAAAAAAAAAAAAAAAAGATGTGTGTTCCTCCCAAAACAACCTGGAAGAGGAAGCCAGAAGGTTTACAAGGGCAGATCTCAGTCCTTGGCATAAAGCCCGGGAGATGATGGTGGTACAAACTTTGGCAGAGCAGAATCCAGAAACACAGCCACACAGAAAGGTCACCTGATTTATGACGAAGGTGACACTGGTGTGTGAGGAGGGGAAGGTTTATCTTGCCAACACGTGGAGCCAGGTAAATTGGATGTCCATATGGGAAGAGGCAGATCGTGACCCCTCATTCATAGCATGCCAGACTCAATTAGACAAGGACTATAGATCTAAACAGGACAGAAAGCAGTCGATGTGGTCGGGAGCGCGGGAGACGCTCCACGACCTTGGGTCGGGTGAGACTCCTCGACAGGGACACAAGATGCATGAAGCATGAGAGGAGAGCTTGATAAATTGGGCTGCATTAAAAATTAAAACTGCTGTTCATCCGCGGACACCGTAAAAGCCAACAAGGCAAGATCCACTCGCAGGAGACATTTGCAAGACGCGCATCCAACGACTAGCCTGAGCCCAACATAAGAGCTAAAAATCAATAAGCAGGCAGTGGGACAGAAAGACGGGGTAGCAGAGATTTTTTTTTTTTTTTGCAGTACCGGGGATGGAACCCAGGGGCACTCTACGTAATGCAAGGGAAGAAAACTTTTCATAAAACATCTTTTCTCATTCGCAACAGATACTTGATAAACCACAGCCGCAAGCCACACCCCAACCTGAAGACCAACCAACCAACCGCACGCTTGCGTCTCCCTGAAGTCTGGCTCTGAATAGGACGGTGGAGGAAGCTCAGAAGGGTGCCCGTGTTTCAAAGTCCCAAACTGGAGACGCCCGAGCTATGAGTAAATGGACAAGCTGTGGGACATCTGTCCAATGGAACACGATGTGGTGACGAGTACGACACAAAGATGGGAGCCGGAGATGCTCAACTGGCACCTCCCAGGGGCTCTCGGCCACATCTGGAGACACATCTGGTTGTCACAGCTGGCAGCGAGACCAGAGACGCTGCTCAGCACCACAATGGCGCCCTGGGGTCCGTGAGTCTCAGCAGCACAATCCTGAGTCTGAGGCGCTGGAAAGATGGGCACACTTGCCAGGCCGGCGTCTGGATCCCACCACGGCCTGAGTGTGACCCCCACATCGTTCTCCACGGAGTCACCAGGACAGGGCTCTCTGCACCAGGGGTCCAGGGGCCCTGGGACTCCATTTCCCCAACGCCTATCCAGTCCCTTGTCCCAGGAGACTGGATGATGTCTGCTGGCTTCAATGACAAAGGACTCCCAAGACTCCCGAATAGGCTCTTGGAGGAGAGAAGGGCTTGTCGCACTCCGAGGGGAGCCTGTGGGTTGGGGTGTGGCTCAGTGGGTGTTGCCTAGCATGCGGGGGGGCCCTGGGTTCAATCCTCAGCACCACACGAACGAAAGAATGAAATCTAAAGCAAGAACAAGTTTAAAATATACGAAGGAGGAGGAGAAGAGGAGGAAGAGGAAGAGGAGGAGGAGGAGGAGGAGGAAGAGGAGGAGGAGGAGGAGGAAGAGGAGGAGGAGGAGGAGGAGAAAGGAAGAAAGAGAAGAGGAGGAAGAGAAGAAGGAGGAGGAGGAGGAGAAGGAGGAGGAGGAAAGAAAGGGGAGTGGAGGAGAGGAAGAGGAAGGGAAGAAGGAGGAGGAAGAGGAAAGAAAGAGAAGAGGAAGAGAAGAAGATAAAGGAGGAGGAGGAGGAGGAAAGAAAGGGAAGTAGAGGAGAGGAGGAGGAAGGGAAGAAGAATAAAAAGGAGGAGGAGGAAGAGGAAGGAAGAAAGAGAAGAGGAGGAGAAGGAGGAGGAGGGGGAGGAAGAGGAGGAGGAAAGAAAGAGAAGAGGAGGAGGAGGAGAAGAAGAAGGAAGAGGAGGAGGAGGAGGGAAGGAAGAAAGAGGAGGAAGAGGAGGAGGAGGAGGAGGAGGAGGAGGAGAGAAGGAAGAGAAGAAGAGGAGGAGGTGGTGGAGAAGGGAAGAAGGAGAGGAAGAGGAAGGAGGAGGAGAAAGAGGAGAAGGAGGAGGAGGAAATGTGGAAAGGCCAGCCCACCCTGTGGGGCCTGGGGAGGGGAGGCAGCAACCCCGCCCCAGGACGAGCCACATCATGACACCCCAAGACCTGGCCAAGCCTGGAAGTGCCCCCATCAGTCTACACAGAGGGCAGCTCGGGAGCCGGGAGCTGGGCCCAGAAACTCCCTGCCTCGTTTGTCCTCTGTATCCTGAAGGTCCAGGGTGGCAGAGCAAGAGCCCCACAGGAAACTTTCCCGTGGGACACATCAGGGCCACTCGGAGCGCACTCGGCGCACACGCCTCCCGAGGTCCTCAGAAATCTAACCGCAGCCTTCAAAGGAAAACCCCAAACCCCTGGAGGGCGCTTGGCTCAGACACACTTTAATTACCCTCCTCTTTGGAAGGATAAAAATGCCTCTCTTCAAGACAAGGTCCCTATTCACACGCTTTCTTGGTTAAAAATAACTACCGTAACCCATCATTAAATCACAGTCTGTATTTCAGTCTACCCTTTCTTTTTCTCCGGTTTTCAAATTGGCACCTTATTTCACCCAAGACGAAGCTGCCATCTTCTACACCGCTCCCACCAGCATCATGGAGGCTGCCAGGACCTGGGACTTCCCTCACTGCAGGGGGACAGGGGACACCTCCGGCAGGTGGCAGTGAGCCTCAGGGCCAGGCAGAGGAAACGCCCAGGGCCCGGCTGAGCCCATTACACAGGGATGCCCTGGGATTCTCTCCAGCTTCTCTCTGGAGAGAAGTGTGCGGGTTTCTTTTCTTTTCTTTTCTTTCTTTTCTTTTTTTTTTTTTTTTTTTTTTTTTTTTTTTGCACTGGGAATGGAACCCAGGGGCATTCTACTTCTGAGCTACACCCCCAGCCCTATTTTTTTATCTTTATTTTGAAACAGGGTCTCACTAAGTTGCAGAGGGCCTCGCTAAGTAGCCGAGGCTGGCTGTGGACCCAGATCCTCCGGCCTCAGCCTCCCAAGTACTGGGATTCCACGCTGGACAAGCATGCGGGTTTCTGAAAGGCGCAGCGGCACTCCTTCGGGTCTGCGGCGGCTTTGCCGGCCACAGTGAAGCCCTGGGCTCTAAGTCCCCCGTCGAGGCTTTCACCAACCTCCCTTCCACCAGCACCTAGACAGGCATGCTAGACAGGGAACCAGGCCGCCAGGCCTCCCTGCTGGCCTCTCTGCCCCTGAGCGCCCCCAGAGCACCTGCTGCCTGCACTTGCCCTCTGTGCCCACACCCCTGCACCCACATCCCCTGCACCCATGCTCGTACATTCACGCTCCCGCACCCACGTTCCTGCACCCATGCTCCCTGCATCCAGGCCCCTGCACCCACGCTCCTACATTTATGCTCCTGCACCCAGGCACCTACATCCGTGCTCCCTGCACCCAGGCCCCTGTACCCATGCTCCTACATTCATGCTCCTGCACCCAGGCTGCTATACCCACACTTCTGCACACATGCAACCTGCACTCATATTCCCTGTACCCACACCCTGGCACCCATACTCCTGCGTCCATGCTCCTGCACCCAGGCCCCTGTACCCATGCTTCTACATGCACGCTCCTGCACCCACGCTCCCCCTACCCATGCCCCTGCACCCATTCTTCTACATGCATGCTCCTGGACCCACGCTGCCCCGCTGCCTGCCTGAGGTTGCTGACCCCTGCCAGGCAGCCTCTCTGCTGTGAAACACCCAGGTGGGTGATTCATCCTAACGCCCAAGATGCCCGGTGCCTGCCAGGAACACCAGGAACGCCATGCTGCCAGGCCCACGGGAGCGGCAGCACCGCAGCTCAGACGTGGAGCCCAGCAAGCGGGAAGGTGGCGAGTGTGTCTCAGGGGACAGCGGCGCGTCCTCTCCCATCCCCCCAAACCATCGCCATCCTCACCCACAGACAAAAACAGTCAACGCAGAGAGACTTCTGGAGTGACACATGGGGACCCACAGCTCATCACTCAGACCCTGCAACCTAACAATGGCTTCCCCTCAACTCGGGGAGTGCCTCTCTCAGATGGGACCAAGTTCCGCATCTGGCTAATGGCTGTTCCACACACACATCCCGCTCCTCCGAGGCGTAGACCAAAGACCCATCCTTGACTGGCGCACATGTCTCAGAGAGCCACCCCTGGCCCCAGAGGCGTTTTTTCTGGATGTCAACCCATGCGACCGACCCCGAGTGCCACCGACGACCTTCCTTCCTACCATAGTACAAAAGCAAAATCACAAGAAACGGGACTCTGGAGAGAGGAAAAGAGCCGTTTCACCAGCGCCCAAGCCAGCCGGGGTTCGTCATACGCTCGCACACTGGTCAAGGGTTCCTCGGCGCGGACTTGATCGAGGAACCGGGGGGACAGTTCACGGCAACTCACCAGTGTGTGCCTCAGATGGACGGTGACCAGAGGAGACCCGGACAGATTCTGGGAGAAAGCGGGTGGCGGGGACACCTCCAGGGAAATCAGGAAGCTGGCGGCAGACAGCAAGCAGTCTCTATAATTCACTGCCTCCGCAATCCTGGCAGATAAATGGGAAATCGTTACAAAAATGGAAAAAATAAAGGGAGGGCCTGCAGGTAGAACGTAATGTCAAACCCAAAGTTTTATTTAGCCAGGCGTGGTGGCGCACACCTGTCATCCCAGGACTTGGGAGGCTGAGACAGGAGGATCACAGGTTGGAGGACAGCCTCAGCAACTTAGGGAGACCCTTTGCAACCTAGTGAGACCCTGTCTCAAATCAAAAAAATTAAAAATTAAAAAGGGGGTGTAGCTTGGAGGTAGAATGCTGCTGGGGTCAATTCCCAGTACCACTAAAGACAAAACAAAACTGGGGCAGAGAGAAAGAATAGAAAGATTCAAAATGATGGGCACCGGTGCTGAGAGATCTCTGACAAAATGTTCCCTCGTGTGATGGGATGGGGGAATCTGTGGCCGGCCAACCCCAGCAAACTCCTGTGCCCTCTACCGTAGGAGCTCCAGACCCACCTCGTGCTGGCCGGCTGGATGTTGTTCAGGTAATAGTGCATGGAGTGGTAGAGGAGGCCCACGATGGTGGTCCAGGCTGCGGGCAGAGCAGAGGCCAGAGACGCCGGTCAACATTCTACGTGCCAGAGAAGAAATGTGAAGCCGCCACCCAGCCACGCACAGCCCAGCCCCTCAGTCCCACGTCCCAGGGCAGCTCCTGGGTTGGGGGGAGAGTTCAGGACACCAGGGGCAGAGTTGGCAAAAGCGTCAATACCACGACTACTGAACTGAGCGTTCCGCTGTAACCGTGGCTCCGTGGCCCTGTGCCAACCTCAGACACACACGATGCTGAGCTCGTGGGCAGGGCCAGACCTGCCAAGCTGTCACAGACCCTGTGTGGGCAGAAGGCTCCGTCATGAGCCATGAAGAGGGGTGCCAGTCTTGGCTGTGCAGCGGGGAGCCTGGCTCGACTGCCGTGTGTACGGGGTGCTCGCAGGATGGTGCCTGCGCCTGTTCAGGGTGTTCACAGGACGACACCTGGCGGCCCTCCTGGTGCCCATGGGCCAGGCAGCAGAGGCAGGCTTGCCAGTGACAGCCACCACCAGCCACCCAGACGTCACCGTGGCCACCGCCTGGTCCACTCTCGACTTTTCTACAGCTTTGAAACCGGAACCGCATACTCCACCGTCATTTTACCCACAAGGGTGACGGAGGACGTGGGAGCAGTGGGCGCTCAGCTTCGCGTCCCTCAGGGACATAGGTGCTGTCCGGGAAGTGTCTGGGACTCATGCCCCACTCTACCTGCCGGGCACGGCCGCACACCCCGGGCACCCTAAGGTGGGCACTAGCATCGTCCCAGGCATGGGGGGCTCAGGCACTCGCCCAAGGCCACGCGGCCAGTCGGGGTTCGGTGCCTGTGAGTCTTGGCCAAGTCTGAGAAGTCCTTGCATTGGGAGAACATGGACTCTGCCCCTTTTGAAAGCCAGGCACCGCTAAGGCATGCTACAGCGGCGTGTGGGAAGACGGAGACCCCAGGCAAGGCTGGAGGATGGCGCCGTGCTGGAGCCGGGCATGCGGGACAGCGAGGCTGGGCGAGGCCCGGGCATCTCTCCTGCAGGTGGACAGGGCAATGAGGAGCGGAGGTGGCTCCTGGCTGGAGGGGCTGTGTGGCCCCGCTGGCATGGCCTCCTTCCCTAATTCAGGGCCCGGGCCTCTCCTGGGTGTCTGGCATGAGAGTCCACAGGTCTCTCCTGATGTGCATGGCCCCAGGAGGGAAGGGGGAAGGCCTGGAAAGGTCTATATGATTTTCCAGGCATGAGTCGACACCAGCTAGAAGGGGCCAGATCCCCCTGGGCCCTGACGTGCTCCTGGGCAGTCACGAGGGTCCCCTCCTCTGCTCATTCATTATGATTTTTTGAGGGGTTACTGGGGATTGAACCCAGAGGCATTCTACCTCCAAGTTATACCCCCCAGCCCGATTTTATTTCTTATTTAGATACAGGGTCTCACTAAGTTGCGGAGGGTCTCGCTAAGTAGCTGAAGCTGGCCGCAAACCTGCGGTCCTCCTGTCTCAGCCTCCCAAATACTGGGATGACAAGCGTGGGCCACCATGCCCGGCTCATCATGAGATTTGACTTGGCCTGCACAGGACTAGAACCAAGTCCCCATTGAGACCCGTCACCAAGCCATACACACCCCTGATCGGGGAGGGGAAGAGAGGGCACCCCTGTCTAGTTCCATTTAGCCAACCAGGACGGAGCAGACTGGGGGCCACCAGGTGTCCCTCAGGGTGGGACACACGGAGTTAGCATTTGAAGCACTTTGGCACTTCTGCTAAGGGTGCTGGAGCACCGTCTGCGGCCATTGCCCGGCCCTACCACAGGGCACTCAGGAGCCCGGAGCTAATCGATCGGCAGCACCCTGGGGCTCCTGCCCCAGAGGCCCTAGAGCGCATGTACTCACCCTGGCCGCGAAGGGCTTCGCGGGGAATCTCGATGTAGCTCTGCCCATGTGCGGGGAAGCGGTAGTGAGGGGAGGTCAGCGTTCTGGGGACAACTTTGGCCACAGAAAAGTCTGCGAGGAAGGGGGTAGAGGGAGCGGTCAGCGGGCTCAGGGGCTTTAGGAGCGGCCTGCAAAATGCCCTCCACCTTGCTGCTTTTAACCCAGCTAGCTCCCTGGGGAGCCTCGTCTTCGTTAGCCGCAGAAACACACACGAGCCAGGGAGTGGGGACTGCAGGAGGCTGAGTGCGCCAGCCAGTGGCCAAGGAGGGGGGTCCTGGCCTGGGGTGACCCTCCACCGCACCCCCTCAGCTCTCCACTACAGGACTGAAGCGAGAATTCTAGATAGCTGGGGCGGCTGCTCCTTTCCACACCCTGGGGTGCCTATGAGACTAGTGAGAAAGGAAATACCTGAGACCTGTCTTTTATTATTATTATGAATTATTATTATTATTATTATTATTAATTATCAGTACTGGGGATTGAACCCAGAGGCATTCTATCTCCAAGGCATTCTATCCCAGCCCTTTTTAAATTTTTTTTTGTTTTGAAACAGGGTCTCACTAGGTTGCTGAGTGTCTCATCAAGTTGCTGAGGCTGGCCTTGAACCTGTGATCCTCCTGTCTCAGCCTCCCAAGGACTGGGGTGACAGACACATGCCACCACGCCCGGCTGAGAGGTGTCTTTTAGACAGCAGCAGATGTGTCATGGCAGACAAACTCACTGAAGCGGCCCTGGGGGCAGATGGGCTCCGGAGCCACCATGGGCTCTGTGTAAAGCACCACGCCGAGATGCCTGGTGAAGACTTAAAGCACAGAGACCAGGCTGCCTGCCCGCGAGGGACCTGGACACTTATCCCAGGAAGTCGACCCGGGCTGACTCTGGGAACCCCTTCCGCCCCTTTACCCAGACTCTCAGGGAGCCGGGTTTCTCCATCGTGTGTATGTGTGTGTGTGTGTGTGTTACTGGGGATTGAACCCAGAGGTGTTCTACCTCTGAGCTACACCCTAGCCCTATTTTATTTTATTGATTGATTGATTGATTGATTGATTGCGGTACCAGGGATTGAACCCAGGGGCATTTTACCTCCAGGCTACACCCCCAGCCCTATTTTTTATTCTTTATTTTGAAACAGGGTCTCACTAAGTTGCAGAGGGCCTCACTAAGTAGGTGAGGCTGGCCGCGAACCCAGATCTTCCTGTCTCAACCTCCCAAGTACTGGGATGACAAGTGTGTGCCACCACACCCAGCTATTTTATTTTTTATTTTGAAACAGTCTCACCAAGTTGATGAGGCTGGTCTTGAACCTGCGATCCCCCTGTCTCAGCCTCCCCAAGACCTGGGATTATAGGCAATGCTCCACCACGCTTGGCTGGGTTGGGAAAAGGTGCACTTCCCCTCGCTGCTGCGTGTGAGGCTGGAGCGGCAGGAGCCCACAGCAAGCGGCACACTGTGTGCTCCAGCCCCTACCTGCCATGGAAGAAGAGCCCGTGATGGTGGCCTGGGGCTCGCTGGTGTGCAGGTTGGCAGATATGTGGCCCATCACGGTGTCGATGGTGTTGATCAGCCCGAGCACCAGGGTGTTGTCCTGTAAACACAGACGGGAAGGAGCCAGGAAAACCAGCCATTGAATGCGCGAAATGAGCTACGCTTCCTGCTTAGCCGGGCGTTGTGGCCACGCCCATCGTCCCAGCTACTCAGGAGGCTGGGGCAGGAGACTTGTGAGTTGGAGGCCAGCCTGGGCAACTTAGCAAGACCCTATCTTAAATACACACACACACACGTGCACACACATATGCACACACTTCCTTACAATGGCCACAGAGGAAGAAATCACTTGTTCGACCTCCAGAGCTCAGGGAGCGTGGACACGGGTCAAAGCTGACCTTGACCCCATGCCGTGGACTCCTGGGTGCTCAGTGCCGAGGGGCTCAGCCCACTGCTCCTGGCTCTGCTCAGAACCTTTCACAGGGCCTCAACGAGGCTCAGCCCCACCCTCTGCCCCTTCTACTTCACGAGGAGGGGGCCGATCGTCCCTAGGTCCCCTGAACGAGGATGGTAGCAATCATGTCCCATTCTCTAGGAAGGGGCGAATGCTTCAGAGGTACCAGCACCCCAAATCATCTTTGGCCTCCTTGACTTCCCCTCCAAGGTCCCTTTTCACCCATTCTGAGTCCCCAAGGTAGAAAGGACCCTGGTGGACACTGCCCCCAGGAAAGCCAGTTCCATCCTGTCACACCTATCTCTACTGCTAGCTTGGGACACATGTCTACCTCAGGCAGACTGTCCCCGGTCCTCAGACACACACGACTGAAGGAAGAGGATCTGCCCGAGCCTCCCCCGCCTCCTCCACCTCTCCTTCCCGCCTTTCTGAGACAGCATCTGTTGGCTGCTAAAGCCCTGGGCATCCTCCTGCAAACGCAGGCACCAAGAAGACCTAATGAGCCGGAAATAGAACGCCGAGGCCAATTTTAGACATTTTCTTTTGGGCTCGTGGCCTGATTTCAATCAGCCGAGCGCAGTTAAGCAAGCGCAGGAGAGCCCGGGTCCCTGGCACACGGTTCTAACGGGGAGTGGCCGACCCAGGCCCAGCCTGCCCGCATGCGCCGGCTTTCGTGATATTCATAGTTTGCAGCAGATTCTCATATCGTGCCGCATCTTTCACGCCCAAAAAGAAGTTCATGTAAATGAATGCAGAAGAGCCATCTGTCTGAGCCCTGCACTGGCTGTCCTCCAGCGAGTCCCAGGTTGCGGGCGCCTACGCCACGTCCCTCGAGGTCCCCAGCCCTGGAAGGCTCCTTAAGAAAGAACTGGTTTCTAAGTACAATAGCGCCAATCTTACATTCTTAACTCTTTTTTTTTTTCCCTCCCTTTGCCTATGTTAAACCTGATCTCATTCTGCTGGGAATTGGTTCAAATAAAAATGCAATGAAATGCAAACCCTGGTAGAATCTTATTAATCAGGAGAGTGGGAGCTGTCATACCATCTCCCTGGCAAATGCTTGCAAATGTGTCTGTTGATGAGGGTTCAGGAGGATAAGCGCGTGAGCACACTGCTGGGGTCAGGGCCCTTCTGGGCCGGGGCACTTAAAGGTCCTCCTGGACCCTCTCTGCCCTGCCCGCAACCTTGGAAGACATGTGTTTCTGCAAGCAGCAGTTGGGCAGAGGCAGAAGTGCCAAGTCACCCTGTGGAGAGGAGGCTCCACTGACCCATGCTGGGCTCCTCTTGCCCGAGAAGCCAAGATCACTGTGCTGAGCCACTGAGATGCAGGGGTCTACTGTTACTGCAGCACAACCTGTCTAGTCCTGACTAATGCGATGCTTAATTAAGAAGAATTAAGCTGCCGGGCATGGTGGCGCACGCTTGTAATCCCAGTACTTTGGGAGGCAGAGACCGGAGAATCCAGGTTCGCGGCCAGCCTCAGCTCGCGCACGCACACGCTCTCTCTCTCTCTCTCTCCCTCCCTCTTTCTCTCCCTGTCTCTCTCTCTCTCTCCCTGTCTCTCTCTCCCTCTCTACTTAGTGAGGCCCTCCGCAACTTCATGAGACCCGGTTTCAAAATAAAGTATAAAAAATAGGGCTGGGGACGTAGCACGGAGGTAGAATGCCCCTGCGTTCAATCCCCGGTATCGCAAAAAAAAAAAAAAAGAAGAATTAAGCTGAGACAGGAGGATCGCAGGTTCGAGACCAACCTCAACCACTTAGTGAGGCCCTCAGCAACCTAGGGAGAACCTATTTCAAAAATCAAAAAATTAGCCGGGCATGGTGGCTCACGCTTGTCATTCTAGTACTTGGGAGGCTGAGACAGGAGGATCGCAGGTTCTCAGCCAGCCTCGGCTACTTAGTGAGGCCCTCTGTGACTTACTGAGACCCTGTTTCAACATAAAAAATAAAATAGGGCTGGGGGTGTAGCTTGGAGGTAGAATGCCCCTGGGTTCAATCCCTAGTTCTGCAAAAAAAAATAAAGATAAATAAGAAATAAAAAGGGCTGGGGATGTAGCTCGGAGGCAGAACGCCCCCCGGGGTTCAATCCCCAGTGCCAAAAAAAAAAAAAAAAAAGAGAGAGAGAGAAAGAAAGAAGAAAAATAGAATGCTTAATACCTTGGAACATATTCTTGACAGAATCAAGGAAAACCAAATTAAATCAGATATACAATATGTTTGCAGAATATATATGTATGTGTGTGAATTGAAAATCAGGCTATAAAGGATATATATGCAAGCTCATCAACAGGTGTTCTCCCTATATGCACTTTCTCTGTGTGTGCGGCAGTGAGGATTGAACCCAGGGGCATTCTACCTCCGAGCTACACCCCCAGCCCTGTTTTATTTTTATTTTTATTTATTTTTATTTATTTATTTATTTATTTATTTTTGCGGTACCGGGAATTGAATGCAGGGGCGTTCTACCTCCGTGCTACACCCCCGGCCCTATTTTTTATACTTTAGTTTGAAACTGGGTCTCACGAAGTTGCGGAGGCCCTCGCTAAGGAGTGAGAGAGAGAGAGAGACAGGGAGAGAGAGAACGAGAGCTGAGGCTGGTCGCGAACCCGGATTCTCCAGTCTCTGCCTCCCAAAGTACTGGGATTACAAGCGTGCGCCACCACGCCCGACTTTTATTTTTATTTTGAAACAAGGTCTCTCTAGGTTGATGAGAGTCTTACTACTAGCTGAGGCTATCCTCGAACCTGCAATCCTCCTGTCTCACCCTCCCAAATACTGGGATTACAAATGTGCGCCACCACGCCCAGCTCAATATATGTATTTTTATTATCTGCATTTTCCAACTCCTCCACAACTATTTGTTGACTTATTTTTTTAATTAAGGAAAATCAATAGGTTTTTTAGAAACAAAATAAAAACATTCCATCTCCTCTAATTATGTGAGTGCAGAGAACAAGAGTTTTTATATTTCTCTGCTTTAATCATGAAGTGCGTGTGGTCGTGGGCGCTGCTGTTCTACTCAATCCAGTCATCTTTAAACATCAAACGTGTTTTTTATTACTATTCAGGAATGATGTGATGGCAAAAAAAATATGTTATGCAAGATGACAATCAAAGGTCGAACCTGGTGAAGAAAGCCACCGTTCCCTCCCTCGGAGGACAGCGGCACAGCACTAACAGTCAAATAGTCCCCGTGAAGCCAGACGTGGTGGCACACGCTTCCCAGTCAGTACTTGGGAGGCTGAGACAGAAGGATCGAAGGTTCATGGCCAGCCTCAGCTACTTAGTGAGACCCTCAGCAACTTAGTGAGACCAAATAAAGAATAAGAATAGGGTTGGGGATGTAGCTCGGAGGTAGAATGCCCCTGGGTTCAATCTCCAGTACCAAAAAAACACATAGTCCCCGTGCCCGAGAACATAGCATCCTGTATCAGTTGTGTCCAGCAAACCGAGTCCCCTAAGGACCCAGATGTCAGGATCCAGCAACGCATCGTCCCTCCTGGAGGTGTAAACTGGGCTGTAGGATGCCACTTCTAGGAAGACAAAATGTCCCCAGGTACGTACGTCTCGAAGATCAAAGTGTTCCCTCCTCTTACCTCCGACACGGTGGCCCAGCTGGGCAGTAGAAGCACGTCGCCCATGGTCTGTAAGAAGGTCTAAGGGTGAAGAGATGAAACTGCTTAGCACCGGGTTGTAAGCCGCAAACCGAGATGTTCCGTTCCCGATGACCCCGTGCTGCTCCCCCGACCACTGGCTTGGTTTCACAAGCAACGTCTTGTACAATTGTCTCTCTTACAAGGAGGCGGTAATGGCTCAGTTAGTGTATTAAAGTATCAGGCTGTATCTCATGGACATCTGACTTGCTCGGTAGGACAGCCCGGTAAGCCAGCACGCCACGCCGGTGTGGGAATAAACACCACTCAGTTGTGGCATGGGCTGGTAGCCGTCAGCAAATAGCTACTGAATGAATGAATGGATGAATGAATGAATGAATGAATGAATTGATTAAGTAATTAAAAATCAGCCAGGCTTATTTTATTTATTTATTTATTTTAATTTGGAAACAGGGTCTCACTAAGTTGCTGAGGCTGGCTTTGAACCTGCAATCCTCCTGTCTCAGCCTCCCAAGTACCGGGACGACAGGCATGCGCCACCACGCCCGGCTTATTTTATTTTTTTAAATTTGGAAACAGGGTCTCGTAAAGTTGCTGAGGCTGGCTTTGAACCTGCGATCCTCCTGTCTCAGCTTCCCAAGTAGTGGGACAACAGGCATGCGCCACCACGCCCGGCTTATTTTATTTTATTTTATTTTTAATTTGGAAACAGGGTCTCGCAAAGTTGCTGAGGCTGGCTTTGAACCTGCGATCCTCCTGTCTCAGCCTCCCAAGTACTGGGATGACAGGCATGCACCACCACACCCGGCTTGTTTTTTTAAATTTGGAAACAGGGTCTCTCTAAGTTGCTGAGGCTGGCTTTGGCCCCGAGGCCCAGTCATCTGAGCGCAGTACCTCAGTGAGATTCAGCGCCGTCTCCTCCGAGAGCACCTTGTCGGGCAGGCTGAGCGCCACGCTGCGAAGATAGCCCAGGACGATGCCGGGTCTCAGGAAGCTCTTTCTCTCCTCTGTCAGGTTGGTGATGACGGGGTGGTAGGCGTCGGTGGGCATCTGAGAGAAATTGGTGACATGAGTCTCTGCTAAGAACCAAAGCCAAGATATTCAAGTTGACATTTGGGGTGCCCCGGGCTGGGTTGGAGATGTTCTGTTCTGTGATAATAATACGGCGCCTCCTACATGCCGGGCACTTTTATGAATAGTTTTCATACATGAGCATTTTATCCTCATAACCGTAGTATGAGATCAGGGCCCGCTCGAGAGATGAAACTAAGCATGGAGAGACTTACGCAGGGAATGGCAGAACTGAGATTCGAACCCACAAAGACGCGGGAGTACGTGCGCTCGCTAGGAAAGGTCTCGAGTAGAGAAAGGGCTTTGGTCACAAAAGCCAATTTGAGAGGGGGTGCGCTCAGTACCAACGGGTCCTTTCCTCAAGAGCAAAAGAAAAGGCTCAGCCAGGCATGGTGGCGCACGCCTGTCATCCCAGGACTTGGGAGGCTGAGACGGGAGGATCGCAGGTTTGAGGACAGCCTCAGCAACTTAGCGAGACCCTGTTTCCAAATAAAAAATGAAATAGGGCTGGGGGTGTAGTTCAGAGGGAGAATATCCCTGGGTTTGATCTCCAGTACCACCATCAAGGAAGGAAGGAAGGAAGGAAGGAAGAAGGAAGGAAGGAGGGAGGGAGGGAGGGAGGGATAAAGGAAGGGAGGGAGCAAGGGAGGAAGAAAGAAAGAGAAAGGAAGGAAGGGAGGGAGGAAGGAAGGAAGAAATAGGGAGGAAGGAAGGAAGGAAGGAAGGAAGGAGGGAGGGAGTGAGGGAGGGAGGAAGGAAGGAAGGAGAGAGGGAGGGAGGAAAGGAAAGGAAAGGAAAGGAAAGGAAAGGAAAGGAAAGGAAAGGAAAGAAAAGGAAAGGAAAAAAATCACAAAAGAAGCTGAGCCGCGCACAGAGGCAGGCTTCAGCTGCCCCAGGGAAACCATTTTGGTGGCCATTTTGGTGGCGATAGGAGTCAAGGGTGGTCTCTCCTGTCCCTGTGTGACCCAGGATGAGTCTCGAAGTTGGCACCCCGCCATTTAGTATTTCTCCCAAGCGTTACACCATCAGTAAGAAGGAGTCTGGATCATCCCTGGAATCCAGCCCCCCTGGCACCCCGTCCAGGCCAACACGTGGCCAAAGAAAGTCCCCGCTTACCATGCTGTGCGCCGTGGGCACCGTGGAGAAGCCCGGCGTGGACGCCAGTGAGCCGTGCTTCCCTGGAAATGATAAAGAACACACAAGTCAGGACTGAGACGTGGCCGCCTCTCCTGCCCCGGGAAGGCCGTCCTTCCACAGGCGTTGGGCAAGTCGAGGCGCTGCTGAAGGGCTGGGGAGGCTCGGCGTCAGAACTCCGAGAAGATACAGGGCTGGTATATCAGTGTCATAGGAAGAGGACGTGGATTTCCCCAGCTCAAATTGTTTATTCCATTTGTATTCTAAATGACTCTTGAACTGCCTTCACACGGGGCGTCATAGCAAAACAGGATTTTATGCAAAGTGCTGCTGATTTCAAATAAATAAAAATGTGAAAAAATGGGCTCCGGTGGCACCTGGACTGGTCAGAGGTAAAAAAAAAAAAAAAGCAGAGGGTGGTTAATCACTGGGACCTGGGGACGCTCTGTCAGAGAGGGACCTGAAGACGTGGCGGGGGAGGCTGTCTCCCTGAGCCCTTCGCTGCAGATTCCCCTGGGGTGAATTATGAGTCATTACAGCCAGGCGTGGGGGTGCACACCTGTAATCCTAGTACTTGGGAGGCTGAGACGGGAGGATCGCAGGTTCACAGCCAGCCTCAGCAACCTAGCGAGATCCTCAGCAATCTAGCGAGACCCTGTTTCCAAATAAGGAATAAAATAGGGCTGGGGGTGTAGCTGGGAGATAGAATGCCCCTGGGTTCAATCCCCAGTATTGCAAACAAACAAAAACAAAAGTGGTCTCCCAGTGTCCCAGGGCTCATCGTGGCAGAGCGAAGATTTGAATCCCGGCCCACCTGCCCACAGGCCACTGCTCTGACCGTCCTGTGCCAAGCAGGACAAGAGCATCCTTGGGGCTGGAAGGACCCATCAGAGAACAAGGCACGTGGGAGGCGTTTCTTGATCAGATACACTAATGACCTGGAATATTTGCACTCCAACGCCTTCCGTCACCATCCATCACGCGCACCCCGAAACCCTGTGCCGACCAGATGGAGAACATTAATCTCAGGGTGTCTCTGGTAAATTGTTAACTCCTTTATCTCAGGGAACAGATGTTCTAAAACACGGCTGTATTTGTAAAGTTTATCAGGACGTGTCTCGCACCGGCAGTACGCCGGCTATGGCAGGAGAGTGGAGCGGCACTGGGGACATGAGGATGGCCCAGGAGTGGAGCCCAGACGGGCCCGAGGCCCCCGCGCCCGCTCACCGATGGCGGCCGTGAAGTACATCTCCACCTCCACGGGCGTCAGGGCCCGTTCCCAGATGATGAACTCGTCGAAAGCCCCGTTCTCGTAACGCTTCGTCTGGTCTTGCTCTGACCCTATCACGAGATTGACGTGGGGTTCCCCGTAGGCATGAGACACTTTCCCGCTGGGGTCGGACGTGCTCAGGGTGCCGTTGACGTAGACTTTTAGACCCTCCTTGGATTTCCACGTGAACAGGACATGAGTCCAGTAGGGGCCTGGAAGACAGGGAAGACAGCCTGCTCGGAGTGCCGGTGGCGGGTGAGCGCCCCGTGCACGCGACTCTCCGGGTTTGAAGCACGTCCCTCTTTCTGACAAGGGATGAGTCCTACGATGGCTGGTCACTGTTAACTATGGTGAGTCCTAACTTGGGTTGTAACATAGACCCGACTTTCATGGGTCCCTTGGAGCACAGGAAAGGAATTACCTTTTCACCTCCAACCCCCAAATTCCCAATGCAGTTCAAGACCCCTTCTTATTTTAACATAGGAATTGCAAAATTTAAGAGCCTACAAGCAAATGTGATAAAATATTTTTATTTATTTACTTATTTATTTATTTATTTTGCAGTACTAGGGATGGAACCCAGGGGCATTCTACCTCCCAGTTAACTGCACGCCCAGCCCTATTTTTTATTCTTTTTTTTTTTTTTTTTGGTACTGGGCATTGAACTCAGGGGCATTTTACCTCCGAGCTATACCCCCAGCACTATTTTTTATTTTGAAACAGGGTCTCACTAAGTTGCGGAGGGCCTCACTAAGTAGCTGAGGCTGGCCGCGAACCCGGATCCTCCTGTCTTGGCCTCCCAAGGACTGGGATGACAAGCTTGCACCGCCACACCGGCTCAAATATTTTTATAAATGCAGGAAGCAAGAACCCAACCTGTCAGACCATGAACCCAGTTGAAAAAAACCAACTTCTTTTAACATCAGACTGGCAGTCCTAATGCAGTAAGATTAAACACACACACACACACACACACACACACACACACACACACACATTGGGAAGGATATAATAAAGTTATCTTTGTTTGCAGATAACATGACCATCTCATGATTGTCTATATAGACTAGCTGACAGAAAAATAAAAAATAAAATAGAGCCGGGCATGGTGGTGCACACTTGTCATCCCAGTACTTGGGAGGCTGAGTCCGGAGGATCCGGGTTCGCGGCCAGCCTCAGCTACTTAGTGAGACCCTCCACAACTTAGTGAGACCCTGTTTCAAAATAAAGAATAAAAAATAGACTGGGGGTGTAGCTCGGAGGTAGAATGCTCCTGGGTTCAATCCCCAGAACCGCAAAAAAAAAAAAAATGTTACCTAAGCAATCAGCAGGTAAAACCTGCTGAAAAAGCCTTTGAAGTCCTGATTCATGCCCTGGACACGGGTATCAACCTCAGTTCTAACAGAGCCCAGACCAACATGGCGGGGGGTGGGAGGAAGACCTGGCGCCTGGCTCCATCACGAAGCTCTGGCCTGGGCTGGGATGTAGCTCAGTGCAAAGCGCTCGCGTTGCAAGTGCTCCGCCCTGGGTTCCATCCCCAGTTCCAACGAAACAAAACAAACAAAACAAAAAGTCCCAAAAAACAATTAAGCTAAGAACATAAAAAAAGAAGCTCCGATGAGGAGCCTCTGTACCCTTTTCCCTGGCACGAGAAGCGTGCTGCTCACGGCTAGAGCGCGCAGCAGGCTTTGGCGGGCGGTCGCGGGCCCCGCACGGGGGCCCCTTTGTCTTGCAAGGGTCTGTGTCCCTCTCAGGGACTCAAGTCACCCTCGCCTGGTCGGTCATCAGAGACGACCCAGCAGTTACATCAGGCCTTCTTTCTCAGGATTGTGCAAGCGTCTCATAACTTGGGGGCCCCTGGAGACCGCTCGGATCCTAAACAGGTCCAGAGGATCATGGCCCTGGCGTTCGAAAGTTAGAATAACAGATCTCGTGGAGGAACAAATAAAGAACACGGTGCCCCTCCAGGGTGTGCGCGAGCCTGCCCCTCTCCCTGGGCGGAAACACAGTGCTGTTTATCTCCACACAGGTCCGCCTTCAAACAGCCTGCGAGGTGCTTGCTACTCTGTCCTGCCAGCCCCAGGCCCCCGGGGGCCAGGCGCTTTCTTACAATTGAAACCCTGGCAGCAAGCAAAACATGGTAAGAAGCCGGGCGTGGTGGCGCACGCTTGTCATCCCAGTACATGGGAGGCTGAGACTGGAGGATCCGGGTTCGCGGCCAGCCTCAGCTACTTACTGAGGCCCTCTGCAACTTCGTGAGACCCGGTTTCAAAATAAAGAATAAAAAATAGGGCTGGGGGTGTAGCCCGGAGGTAGAACGCCCCTGGGTTCAATTCCCGGTACCGAAAAAAAAAAAAAACATGGTAAGAACCGCAGATGAGGTTCTGATGGTGCTGCAGGGGGCTGGGGGCAAGATGAGCTCTGGCCTGGAGCATCCTAGAGGGCAAATTGCAGGTTCATGGCCAGCCTCAGCTACTCACTGAGGCCCTCTGCAACTTAGTGAGACCCTGTCCCTGTTTCAAAATAAAAGAATTAAGCCGGGCGTGGTGGCACACGCTTGTCATCCCAGTACTTGGGAGGCTGAGACAGGAGGATTGCAGGTTCACCGCCAGCCTCAGCTACTTAGTGAGGACCTCTGCAACTTAGTGAGACCCTGTTTCAAAATAAAGAATAAAAAAATAGGGCTGGGGGTGTAGCTCAGAAGTAGAATGCCCCTGGGTTCAATCCCCAGTACCACAAATAAATAAATAAATAAATAAATAAAGCACATGCTCACCACGTTGGCCCTCTTTGTGGAGGTGGGGGTACAGGCTTGGCCAGAGCACACAGAGCTCCCTCTACGCGAGGCAAAGGCACCCAGGACCCTGGGACTTGGCACTCTAAGCCCCTTAGGTCTGTTAACTTGCCCCATTCTCAATCCCCCAGGAAGTAATATTGTTGCTCTTTGTGTGTGTGTGTGTGTGTGTGTGTGTGTGTGTGTGTGTGTGTGACACTGAGGATTGAACCCAGGGGCATTACCTCTGAGCTACACCCCCAGCCCTATTTTTATCCTGCCTGAATCTGCAGCCTCACTACCCCAGACTGCAGACCACTGCAGGTCTACACCACTGCAAGGAAGGAGGAGGACAGGGTGGGAGAATAAGGAGGAGGAGGAGGAAGAGAAGGAGGAAGAGGAAGAGGAGGAAGAGGAGGAGGAAGAAGAGGAGGATGAGAGGAAGAGGAGCAGGAGGAGGAGGAAGAGGAGGAGCAGCAGGAGGAAGAGGAGGAAGAGGAGGAGGAAGAGGAGAGGAGAAGCAGGAGGAGGACAAGGAGCAAGGAGCAGGAGGATGAGGAGGAGCATGAGGAGGAGGAAGAGGAGGAGGAGGAGCAGGAGGAGGAGGAGCAGGAAGAAGAGAAGGATGAGGAAGAGGAGGAGGAAAAAGAGGAGGAGGAAAAAGAGGAGGGGGAGAAAGAGGAGGAGGAAGAGGAGAAGGAGCAGGAGGAGGGAGAGGAAGAGGAGGAGGAGGAGGAAGAGCAGGAGGAGGAGGAGCAGGTGGTGGAGGAGGAGCAGGAGGAAGAGGAAAAGGAGGAAGAAGAGGAGGAGGAAGAGGAGGAGGAGCAGAAGGAGGAGGAGCAGGAAAAGGAGGAGGAAGAGGAGGAGCAGGAGGAGGAGTTGGAGGAGAAGGGAGGGAGGAAGAAGGCGGAATTTAACCGCCCTTGTGTGTCACTTTCTGTTTACTCCCCCGACCTTGAGGTAACTGTGTCTCATGTCACCTCCATCACACGGGTGCAGAAGCCCAGGGACGCAGCCAGGTGACCACAGGTGACACAGCGGGCCCTCTGGCCTGGTAGGAAACCATCTTGTCAGAGCACGTTCCCGCCCTCCCAGGCCACCTTCTGGCGCAGCCCCTTAGAGCGGGGCCGGTGCTGTGCGACCCCCGGGCGTGACGCTCACCCGGCGGGCTGAAGGTGGCCTCCCACGTCATGGAATTCTCGCGCGTGTACAACTCCACCGAGCCCTTGCCGCCGCTGGAGCAGACTTTGAAGCCGTCGGAGATGACCTGGCCCCCGTAGGCAGACGGGACTGGTCTGGACTGTTCTTGAGTCTTCCAGAAGAAGGAGAAGGTGACCCCTAAGGAGACAAGGGGCTGGGTCAGCTGAGTCAGGAACAGCACCGGAAGATGCCAGCCAGCGGGTATCAAGTCTCGCCGGGGAGCAGCACTGCCTCGTTCCAAACAGTGCCATCGGCCGGGCGTGGTGGCGTGTGCCTGTCGTCCCAGTCCTTGGGAGGCTGAGACAGGAGGATCGCAGGTTTGAGGACAGCCTCGGCTACTTAGCGAGACCCTCCGCAACTTAGCAAGACCCTGTTTCCAAATTAAAAATATAATAGGGTTGAGGGTTGTAGCTCAATCCCCAGCACCACAAAAAAATAAATAAACATAAAACATAAATTAACAGCGCAGTGGCCCTGTCCCCATCCCTGTGGCATGGATAAAGACGCGGATGGAGATCGGACGCAGACGCAGCGGGCCGACCTGGCGTGCAAATGGAAAACCTCCAACTCCGTTCTGGCTTCTCTCGATTGTCGAGGTGTATCATAGACAGCCGATCCCTCCCAAAGGTCTTCTATAAACACATTTTATAAAGGAAGGAGCCATTTCACACGTACTAGTTTATAAACAACATTTTTTCCAGGGTGGACTTCCTCCCTTGTCCATAAATACCCTTGCACATGGCCATTTTTATATCTGCACAATATTATATCTTAAACAGGGTCCATAGTTTTTTTTCTTAACATCCGCCTGTTGCAGTGTCTTAAGGTTTACTTCAAATTTTGGAAGAAGTATTCCAAACAGAATTTGAAACTATTTTTTTGGCACACCTCAAATTATATGCCTTTAGAGAAATTCCCCAGTAGGGAATTTCTCATTAAAGGGAAAGCACACTTTTAAGGGTTTTTTTTTTATTATTCTTTATTTTGAAACCGGGTCTCACTAAGTTGCAGAGGGCCTCACTAAGTAGCTGAGGCTGGCTGCAAACCCAGATCCTCCTGTCTCAGCCTCCCGAGTACTGGGATGACAAGTGTGCGCCACCACGCCCGGCTCACTTTTAAGGCTTTTGATGTGTGCGGCCACTCACTTCAGGCTTGTCTCTGCAAGAGACTCTGGTGGCTGCAGATGAGGTCCAGACCCCAGATGCCACCTTGGGGTGAGGGCTGCGCTCCACCTGGACTAGTGGTCCCTGCTACAAACGTTAGTGTGAATGAGCTGGGTCGTGGTGGGCATGTCCCTCATTCCCAGACACAGACGGACCGTGAAGACCAGCCCAGCTCTTGACAGGGAAGCGCATCCTGCAGCACAGTGGCGGGTCTGGGGTCTGGTCCCTGGCTCGGGGCCACCATGGCTCAGACCCAGCCAGAGGCCCCGATGGACCGTGGGTCTCCCTGTTGTCACAGGGCAGAGCTCTGTCGCCTTGGTCCTGTTTCTCTGCCTCTGTACCTTTGCCTACCTTCCCTTTCCTGTGTGTAAAAAGTGTGTGTGTGCGTGTGTGTGTGTGCATGCATGCACCTGCAGGTGTGCACTAAGCTAGCCACCTGCTGGTTCTGCGTGTGAAAGATGATATAATAAACTGCCTAGCCCTCCTGCCCTGAATGGCACTGCGATCCAGAGAGGCCCGCCGGGGAGGGGGGACATTGGCCCTAGGCTTTATTTACACAAATGGCACCAACCTTACGTTAGATCTTATCTTCCAGTGAGGTCATGGACACAGCCTCAGAGAGTCACTGGATCAAAAGAAGACATTTGTCACCCTTGAGTGAGCGGCGTCTCCTCCCCCACCACCCTTGTCGTAATGCCCGTGAATTCCCGTATTTGTTACAAGGCCTGCGGGCGTCTCCTGACAGTTATATGACAGCGCACCTCTGTGGGCCCGAATCTCTAACGTGATTCGTAGAAATGTGAACAACATCACCTAGTGTTTATAACCCTGCCTTGGAACTGCTCCATTTTATTTTTTCATATAAGAGGAACCTCTAGCCGGGCGTGGTAGGACACACACCTGTAATCCCAGCCCCTGGGAAGCTGAGACAGGAGGATCACAGGTTCAAGGACAGCCTTAGCAACTTAAAGAGACCCTCAGCAACTTAGCGAGACCCAGTTTCAAAATAAAAAATAAAAGGGCTGGGGTGTAGCTCAGGGGTAGAATGTCCCTGAGTTCAATCCCCAATACCAAAAAAAAAAAAAAAAAAAAAAAAGAGGAACCGCAAGGTTTTGAATATTCCCAACACAAAGAAATGATAAATTTTCGGGATGACAGATATACCAATTACCCTGATCTCATCAGAGCATACCGTATACGCGTGTTGAAATGTTTTATCAAACCCCATAAATATGTACAATTATTAGGTGTCAGTTAAAATAGATAGACTAGATAGATAGATGATAGATAGACAGACAGACATATACATATTTGGGGGGGGGTACTGGGAATTGAACCCTGGGGCATTCTACCTCCAAGATATACCCCCAGCCCTATTTTATTTTTTATTCTTTGAAACAAGGTCTCACTAAGTGGCAGAGGGCCATGCTAAATTGCTGAGGCTGGTCTCAAACCTGTCCCAGTCTCCCATGTACTGGGATTATAGGCATGCACCACCACACCTAGTTAAATCTATCTATCTATCATCTATCTATCTATCTATCTATCTATCTATCTATCTATCTATCATCTATCTCTATATATCTATATTATTCTTTATTTGGAAACAGGGTCTCACTAAGTTGCAGAGAGCCTCACTAGTAGCTGAGGCTGGCCACGGGGAAAAAAAATGTATTTTTTAAAAAAGGAGAGAGACTCAAAATCTTGGAAGGGTCCTGGGTCTTTGTGGGCCCCTGGGAGGCTCCAGCATAGAACCCCATGTCACCATGAGCATCCTGAGGGTCCCTGAGGGAGGAGGAGCCCTTAAAAGTGCCCCCTGGGCCAGCCATGGTGGCACGTGCCTGTCATTCCAGTACTTGGGAGGCTGAGACAGGAGGATCGCAGGTTCAAGGCCAGCCTCAGCTACTTAGTGAGGCCCTCGCAACTTAATCTGTTTCAAATAAATAAGAAAATAAAACGGGCTGGGGGTGTAGCTCAGAGGTAGAATGAAGGCTGCTACTTTGAGCATAGAGGGCAGAGGCCTGGGGGGCAGCGGCTGCGGCATCCAGGTCTGGCCGGCACCATGACATCTGTCCCTGTGCCATCAGGCAACAGCAGAAGGAGGAAGGAACCCAGATGCTAGCCCTCGTCCCTCCACTCCCATCTGCCTCGCGAGCAGGTGCTAAAGAGGCCAGAGTAGCCCCAGCCTGCCTGCCTGCCTGTCTCTCCGTGCTCAGAAACAACCAATTTCACAGGGAAACGCACACGGTGCGCGGTGAAATTTTTGTTATGAAACGTATTCCCAGCAGGATTCGTGGAAGTCGATTTTTTTTTCCATTCCTTTCGCTCAATTAAAAATAATCTTGTCTTGGCCTTGTGTCTCTCTGCCCAGGAAGAAAAAATAAAAATAGAAAATTCGATACAGTGTCAGGTAAGGGTTAGGTAATAACATGAAAGATTCAGTGTGCAGTCGGAACTGGGCTGGTGGAAGGGAAGCGGGGTGGGGGGGCTTGTGAATCACGTTTTCTATTTCAGCCAATGCCACCTGCACGGTGGCTGCCTCCATCTGAGAAGCAGCTTGTAGTTAAACGTCCGTCTACATCTCTGCAGGCTCTGAAAAGACTCAGTGTGCCGGGCGTGGTGGCGCACGCCTGTCATCCCAGTCCTTGGGAGGCTGAGACAGGAGGATCACAGGTTGGAGGCCAGCCTCAGCAATTTAGCAAGACCCTCAGCAACTTAGTGAGACCCTGTTTTCAAATAAAAAAATAAATAAAATAGGGCTGGGAGTATAGATCGGAGGTAGAATGCTCCTGGGTTCAATCCCCAGTGCCACAAAAATATAAAAAAAAATAAAATAAAATAGTGCCGTAGCTGTATTAAATAGAGCTGTAGCTCAGAGGTAGAAGGCCCCTGGGTTCAATCCCCAGTATCACCAAACTTAACAAATATCTACCATTACCAGTGTGTGAACTAGACTGTGAGGCACGCCATGCTGACCCGCACGCATATCCTGCTGCCTACATGGGTCTCAGTTTCCCCATCTGTAAAGCGATGCAGTCGATGAACATTTCCCTGCAGATCTCCTGCTCCACCTTGTCTCATGCATCCCGGGACCGGAGATCCCAGGGAGATGGTAGCGGGGGCCCCTGCCAGCCAGGTCCATCTCCCCCAGACGCCCTTGCAGTTTCCATCCTCAGCCTCTGCCCTGCAGGTGTTCAGCTCTCTGCCCACAGCTTTTTAAAGGGAGCAGCCTCGTGCCAAGGGGGAAGGGTGCACTGAGGGGAGGGAGGCGGGCAGTGAGCTTTCCCAGCCCCTCGCTGTTTATAAGCACAGGAAGCTCCAGGCGCCCACTAGGAAACATGCAGGAATGTTTACCAGGAGGGGAAGGAGCAATTTAGGTGCTCAGCCGGGTGCTCAGCCGGGCTGCAGCCTCCAGGCTGGGCTGGGATTAGCAGACCGGATGGGGTCCACTCTCTTTAAATGTTGGATGCTTTTGTTATAAGAATAATAGGTTATCACAGTATGCCCCCAGCAGAAAATGTGGACAAGGGATAGCTCTATATATATCTGCAACGATCAATTCTACGTTTAAAAAAATCTTTTTCTTTTTTGTACTGGGCATTGAACCCAAGAGGCTTCTAACTCTGAGCTACAGCCCTGGCACTATATTATTTTTCTATTTTTATATTTTTGTGGTACTGGGGATTGAACTCAGAGGCATTCTACCTCTGAGCTATACCCCCAGCCCTATTTTATTTTTATTTGGAAGTGAGGCCGTCCTCGAACCTGCAATCCTCCTGTCTCAGCCTCCGAAGTACTGGGATGACAGGGGTGCACCACCACGCCCGGCTGCAATCCTCCAGTCTCAGCTGTTTTCTTTTTTTTATTCTGAAACAGGGTCTCGCTAAGTTACTGAGACGCCCGCCCTTCCCAAAGCCAGGGCGGGGACACCCTGGTCTCCTGTCCTCCCTGCCCCTGTCCCTGAGCCCAGGGTTGCTTTGCATTTGGAGAAATAAACAAACCCAGTGTATTTTGAGGGCTGAACTCAAATTCAAACTATGGGGTCTACACGCCCAACCGAGGCTCTGACCTCAAAACTGCTCCAAACAATTCCGGGTCCCTCCAAGTCCAAAATGTAACGTGCTTATTTATTTTTGTTGGAGTGGAGCCCACCGTCCCTGAGAACCATGCACAACGAGCCCCGCGCACAAGGCCATCTAGGTCCCCGGGGCCTCAGCCTCTTCGGGGCCAGCGCTAAGCTCTTCTCCCTGAGAAATCAACCTTTTCATTTTGTCTAAAACAAAAACAAATGCGAAGGCTCAAAGCTGGGTTAGATGGCAGAAAGCAATGTCCCTGAAAGTTTCAAATGTGGCCCAGGGGCGCCTGGCGGGTAGCCGTCCCCCAGGGAAGCGGGGACAGGAGCAGGCGCCTAGTTCTTCTTTTGCACGCGTGTGCTCCGTCCGTGGCATTAGCTTGGCCACGGGCCTGGGACCGCTGGCTGGGACAGTTCCAGTCGCCATCCAGCCGCCCTCCACGGACACGACAGAAGCAAACCAGGGGCCAGCTTTCACAGGCCCGCCCTGCCCTCCACCGTCCACATCCCAGAGCCAGAAATAATGCTGTGGGAGACCACACCTTCTATTTCCTCTTCCACACCAAAGCCACAGTGCCTGACGTGACGATGCCAGCGTCCCCAAAGGGGGTGCGCTCCCTCCTTTAGGAGATGAGCTGCTGGGTTTGATGTCACAGCTCCGGTGCGGCCCCCCAGCCCCTCTCTGCCTCCCACCCACGTGCGTCCCAGCGGTCCCCGCATCCTGCATTTGATGGGAACGGCACGCTCGCACCTCCGCCACTCACCCTCGGGCCCGCACTGCGCCGGGTTGCTGATGCAGGAGGTTTTGAACCTGCCGTAGTAGAGCAGCGTCACTCCCTTCTCCTCCTTGAGGTAAATGCCTTTGTTGACCTTGCCCTCGACGATGTCTAGGGGAGAAAACACACCGCATCCTCTTAACACAGCCCACGGGGCCGCGGGGCCGGAGACGCGCGTCACACCGACCAGCGGCCCGTCTGTGTACGTGTGCAGGGTTACCCTCTCTGATTACACACTCGAGCATCGTTCTAATGATACCGACAGCCTTTGTGAATGTTTAATTATTAGCAATCAAGTTGGAAGTAACTCAGACGTTGAAGTGTTCGATCATAAATTACCGGGTCCCGTTAATGAGTGGCGTGTGAGTTTCTCGCCTCTATCATGGTGCTAGTGTAGCTGAGCCACCAAGAGTGATAGATGGGGGTCCCCTGTCCCCCCTAACACTGATCACACCCATGCACTTTGTGGGTCCCGCCCACTCCACCCTCACTCTGAATTTCTTTCTTCTTTCTTTTGTTTACTGGTATTGGGGTTTGAACCCAAGGGCATTCTACCTCTGAGCTACACTTCCAGTCCCTTTTATTTATTTTTTAATTTTGAAACAGGGTCTCTCTAAGTTGCTGAGGCTGGTCTTGAACCCACGATCCTCCTGTCTCAGCCTCCCAAGTACTGGGATTCCAGGCATGTGCCACCACACCTGGCTCACTCTGAATTTCTTTTCTTTCTTTCTTTTTTTTTTTTTTTTGGTACTGGGGATTGAACCCAGGGGCCTTCTACCTCCAAGCTACACCCCCAGCCCTATCGTATTATTTTTTATTTAGAAACAGGGTCTAAGTTGCTGAAAGCCTCACTAAGTTGCTAAGGTTGGCTTCGAACCTTCGATCCTCCTGTCTCAGCCTCCCAAGTACTGGGATTACAAGTGTGCACCACCACACTTGGCTTATTTTTTTATTTTTTGATATTGGGAATTGAATTTAGGGGCATTCTACGTCTGAGCTATACCCCCAGCCCTTTTTACTTATTTATTTTTATTTTGGAAAAGGGTCTCACTAGATTGCTGAGAGGCTGACTACATTGCTGAGGCTGGCCTTGAACCTGCGATCCTCCTGGCTCAGCCTCCCAAGTACTGGGATTCCAGGTGTGCGCCACCACACCTGGTTCTCTCTGAATTTCTAGGTGAAACATGTTGGTGGGTGGCTCCTAAAGCCTCTCTGAGCTCCCTGTCCTGAATGCTAAGGAGAGCACTTGAATCCTCTCTCTGTGAAGCTGAGGCTTTGGGGCCCCACTTGCAGACGCTGGGAGGAGGGACACGGGAGTTACATTTGGACAGCCCCAGAGGAGCCTGGGAGGCTCTGCAAGGCCACCTGGCTGCCATAAATCCTGGGCAGAGGTGCTACCCCACCCAGCCTCTGTTCCTGTTCCCACAGAGCAGCGCTGGCGGGAAGAGGGAGGTGAATAGTTTGCAGAGTAGATAAGCAAGGACTATAAAAGCCAAGGGTGGCAGGCGCTTGCTAAGTGGGGACAAATGCTCCTAGGTCGGGGCTCCCTCCGTAGCGCCCTGTCCACCACGTGCGGGAGCACCGGGGCCCTGTGGTCGGGCACCCCTGGGCCAGGCCTTCCTGCTGTCTCTGTCCTGTGAACGACCTCTCGGGGCCTCTGTGTTTTTCCTTCCTGGTTTTAAACTCATTATTTTGACTTATCCCGTTTATGGCCAGGGGAGATTTTTTTTTTTTTTAGGTACTGGGGGATGGAACCCAGGGGCATTCTGCTTCCGAGCTACACCCCAAGCTCTATTTTTTTATTCTTTATCTTGAAACAGGGTCTCACTAAGTGGCGGAGGGCCTCACCAAGTAGCTGAGGCTGGCCTCGAACCTGCCATCCTCCTGTCTCAGCCTCCCAAGTACTGGGATGACAAGCGTGCACTATCACACCCGGCTCTATGACCCAGTTTTTAAAATCCGATTTCTTGGGTTTAGAAAAGATCTGGTGTTGGTTTATGTATGTATTTCTTTTTTTTTTTTTTTTTTTTTTTTTGCTCTGAAAACAAGCATCTGATCCGAAGAGCTTGGTACCACGGCTTCCCAATGCCAGGATGTGAGCCTCCTCCTCCAGGCAGGACCCCGGGAGGTACTCCCCCCCTACCCCCTGGCTCCTGTCCCGGCTGTGTGTACTTTGGTATCCGCTTCTTGGCTGGCTCAAAGGGTGGCGTCCTAAGGACCTGGTGGGATGGCCCTTAACCTCAGTGTAGACAGATCCGGGCTGGACGGAGTGAAGCCGGCCGGTGCTCACCTACAGTCGCAGAAAGGTTGGAGTAGGCAGAGTCAATGGTAGACACAAAGGTAGAATTGTGGGGGAGGAGCACAGTGAGGTTGTGGGCTTGCAGAGCTGGGGGACGACAAGAAAAAAGCACAACAAATGAGTGACACACGTAACACAACAGACGGAACCGACATGCCTCTCAACCGGACGCGCGTGGGAGAGCGCCTCCCTCCCCCCAGGACCGCTGCGACTCTTTTTATTTATTTACTTTTTTTTTTTTTGCAGTACTGGGGATGGAACCCAGGGCATTCTGCCTCTGAACTACACCCCCAGCCCTATTTTATTCTTTTATTTTGTTTTTGTTGTTGTTGTTGTTTTGGTACTGGGGATTGGACCTAGGGGCATTCTACCTCCATGCTATACCCCCGGTCTTTTTTTTTTTTTTTGCGGTACTGAGGATGGAACCCAGGGCATTCTGCCTCTGAACTACACCCCCCCCGCCCTATTTTTAATTCTTTATTTTGGAACAGGGTCTCACTAAGTTGCAGAGGGCCTCACTAAGTAGCTGAGGCTGGCCCTGAACCTGCAATCCTCCTGTCTCATCCTCCCAAGTACTGGGACGACAAGTGTGTACCACCATACCTGGCTATTTATTTATTTATTTTGTGGTATTGGGGATTGAACCCAGGGGCATTCTACCCCCGAGCTACACCCCCAGCCCTATTTTTTATTCTTTATTTTAAAACAGGGTCTCTCTAAGTTGCAGAGGGCCTTACTAAGTAGCTGAGGCTGGCCGCAAACTTGCGACCTTCCTGGCTCAGCCTCCCAAGTACTGGGATGACAAGCGTGCGCCGCCACGCCTGGCTTATTCTTTTATTTTGAAACAGTGTCTCACTAAGTTGAAGAGACTGTCCTCAAACCTGCAATCCTCCTGTCTCAGCCTCCCAAGGGCTGGGATTACAAGCATGTATTACCACACACAGCTAAATGTGAATTTTTTTAATTAACTAATTTATTTATTATTATTATTATTATTATTATTATTTTTGCAGTGCTGGGGCTCAAACCCAGGACCTTGCACTTGCTAGACAAACACCTAACCACTGAGCGAGACTCCCAGCCTGGGTCTCTTCTTCCCAGCACATCTCCCTCTGGCCTCCTCTGCCCTCCTGGTCTCCAGTAACACTACAGCCAATCAACTACAGTGGCCTCCTTGTGACCCAAAATCAGGGCACGACAGACATCAGCCCCGGCCACAGGGTAATGGGCCAACCCAGGCGCCAACGCGCCAGCCCCGACTCCCCCACACTGCTTAGTTGAGAGATATGAAATTGAACTTGACCGTTTATCAAACAGCCGTTAACCAAATGGACTAAGAGTTAAGACGGCAGGAGAGCTGATGAGACAGGAACACGGCGTGGACACAGCTGCGTGAGGCGGTGACAAACGCACAGGACAACAGAGACGTCGGCCACAAAGAACAAATGATTTCCAAAGCCACTCAGCTGTCCCCGGTGGGCAACGAAGAGCCCTGATGGGGACTCTGCACCATCCTGCAGAGGCCCTAGAATCGAATCGAAATGCGCCAGCACCACCCTGTCACGGAAAGAGTGGGTCCAATAGGGAATTAATGAACTGCGACCTTCCGGGGCCCAGGGCTCGGGCGCAGACGCTGACAGACGCACAGTGTGGCCAGAAGGCGATAGATTCCGTGAGCAAAACTCGGCCTTGCTGTTGTTGTGTCTGAGCTATGCTGTGATGCTACAAGAAAGAATCTTCCAGACATAAGGGTGTTCGCATCACCTGGGGTGGCTGGCTTTATCCACCACAAAGGCCAGGGACCAGGCAGAGGACCGTGGCTCATGATTAGGTCTTTTTTTTTTTTTTGCGGTACTGGGAATTGAACCCAGGGGCGTTCTACCTCCGAGCTACACCCCCCAGTCCTATTTTTTATACTTTATTTTGAAACCGGGTCTCGCTAAGTTGCGGAGGGCCTCACTAAGTAGCTGAGGCTGGCCGTGAACCCGGGTCCTCCGGTCTCAGCCTCCCAAGTACTAGGATTACAAGCGTGTGCCACCACGCCCGGCTGTGATTAGGTCTTTTGTTTGAAATAACTCTTCCCATTTTGGTGGCAGGGCCGGGACCATGAGCTTGTTTTGATTACACATTTCTCCTTGGTGAGACCATCGCGTTTCTAGAGCTTCAAGAATAAGGGCCCCGAGGAAAAGCAGATAGATTGTTATCAAGGGAGCGTGGGCAACTTCACCCCAAACCGGCCGCAGGGGACACGCCTCCTCCCACAGCGCAGGCATGTGGGGGAAATGGGCTACCCGATGGTGTTCAGGGGTGGCCGGAGTCACACCGCATGGCCGCCAAATGAGCCAGGCAGCGGGGAAGGAGATTGCACAGCCCTGTGTGCGTCCCCTCTCCTTGACTCTGAGGACGCCAGCCAGCCAGACACCAGCTCTAAAGTTTCTCTCTGCAAGGTTTTTTTGTTTGTTTGGTTGGTTGGTTGGTTTTGTTTTTGTGGTCCTGGGGATTGAACCCAGGGGCATTCTACCTCTGTGCTATGCTCCCTCCCCTTGTTATGTTTTTGTTTCAAAACAGGGTCTCCCTAGATTGCTGAGAGTCTCACTAATTTGCAGAGGCTGCCATCGAACCTGCGATCCTCTTGTCTCAGCCTCCCAAGTAGTGGGATTGCAGGCATGCACCACTACTCCTGGCCCTCCACAAGTTTTAAGGAAAGGTTTTGGGGGTTTGTGTGTGTGTGTGTGTGTGTGTGTAGCACTGGGGATTGAGCCCAGGGGCATTCTACCTCTGAGCTACACCCCCAGCCCTATTTTATTTGTAATTTGAAACAGGGTCTCGCTAGGTTGATGAGAGTCTCACTATTTGCTGAGGCTATCCTCGAACCTGCAATCCTCCTGTCTCAGCCTCCCAAGTCCTGGGATTACAAGTGTGCGCCACCACGCCAGGTTAAGTAAGGAAAGGTTTTAAGATCCTCGGTGGTGATTCCCTGCAGCACGCTGTCACAACATTGAGGAAAATTCCCGCGTGCTGGTGGGGAAAGCGTAATGATCACCGATATGCAGGGTTCTTTAAAAACAAAAGGTGTCTCGTAAGAACCAGCACCAAGACAAGTTGAACGTGTGCTGGGTTAATATGCAATCAACCCCGCGCCGTGCACATCAGCCATTTAAAGTAACCGATGGCGGTAAGTAAATAACAATAAAATGTAACGCCATCCCGAATTGTTCAGACCTGGTGCTTTAAACACAGAATTCCACCAGGCGTGGTGGTGCATGCCTGCAATCCCAGTACATGGGAGGCTGAGACAGGAGGATTGCAGGTTCGAGGACAACCTCAGCAAGTTAGCGAGGTTCTCAGCAACTTAGCGAGACCCTATTTCCAAATAAAATATAAAAAGGCTGGGGGTGTAGCTTGGAGGGAGAATGCCCCCAGTTCAATCCCCAGCACCACACACACAAAACAATTCCATGTGATCCCAGTACTTGGGAAGCTGAGAAAAGTGGATCACAGGTTCGAGGACAGCCTCAGCAGTTTAGCAAGACCCTCAGCAACTTAGCGAGACCCTGTTTCAAAATAAAATATAAAAAGGGCTGGGGGTATAGCTTGGAGGTAGAACACTCCTGGGTTTAACCTCCAGGACCAAAAAAAAAAAAAAAAGGAATTTTTATTGTAATGCAAAAAAAAAAATACTCAGGAATATCTTAGGTTTCTCCTACTAGTGAATTGTCTGAGTTGAGAGGGACAGAGACCCTGGCCGTGTGACATGCCCGGGCCAGGAGAGGCACCCAGGCCCCAGATACACCTCAGCAGGAGCTGACCGGGGTGTGTGCAGAAGCAGTTGGCAGACAGGAGACACCTTTTCCGCAGGACACAGTGACCCCAGAACATATGACCGCGTCATAGGTGTTTTGACCTCGGTGCCTACTGTCACTCAGACCTCGTGTGACCGGCCTGCCCCGCCTGCCCTGCACACAGGCACTGGGCCCCGATCCAGGGGGTCCCCTCGCGGGAGATCCTGCACTGGGGTTTTGGGGAAACGCACATTTTATTCCTCTTTTGCATCGCAAATTCTGTCTTTCCATCATAACTATAGAGACATTGTAGTAAAATCCTTTGAAATCGTCATTAGGGGAAGCCGCACCCGTGTTTGTGGCTCCCCATCATCCTGGCTCCGGGGCAGAGCCTTCGGGGATGCTCACCCCCCACCCGTGTCTACCTCTGGTTGTATCTTGAAATTCATGGATCCCGTCCACGTTCTCCAATGGCCAGTAGTGGGAAGCAGAAGCCAGGACTTCAAACCCTGCGGAAAAAAAGAGCGAAAGGATGGTGAGGGAGGGAGGAACCAAGACGGAGTCCTGCCTGCGGGCTGTGCGCTGGAACTATTGGGGAAGAGGGCAAAGACCACGGGCCAGGCGGAAAAGACATTCGGCAAAATTCAATACACACGCTTGGTTTAAAAACCTAAATCAGCAATCGATGAAGAGTTCCTTAACTGGACAAGACAGGATACATGGGAATAGATACCTCTTAACTCGCAAAAACAATAGCCCCGTGCTTGAAAGGGGAACACTAGAATGTGCCCGGTAGCGTCAGGAGAAAGACAGACGGGTCCACCGTCTTGCTACTGTGGACATTGTGTCAGGGGTCATGTCTGATGCGATTGGACAACAGAAAGAAACGAGGTTAAAGCCGGGCGTGGTGGCGCACGCTTGTAATCCCAGTACTAGGGAGGCGGAGACTGGAGGATCTGGGTTTGCGGCCAGCCTCAGCTACTTAGTGAGGCCTCCGCAACTTCGTGAGACGTGGTTTCAAAATAAAGTATAAAAAAAAAAAATAGGGCCGGGGGTGTAGCTCGGAGGTAGA
>PVJS01017135.1:19995-36666 GCA_004027185.1 Glis glis | reverse complement strand
AGTGAGGCCCTCCACAACTTCGTGAGACCCGGTTTCAAAATAAAGTATAAAAAAATAGGGCCGGGGGTGTAGCTCGGAGGTAGAAAGCCCCTGGGTTCAATCCCCGGTACCGCAAAAAAAAAAAAAAAGAATTTAAAAATTTTAACCTTTTCCCCCCACTTTGGAATATAATTATATGAAATCACTTATTCTTTTGTGTGTGCGTGTGTTTGTGTGTGTGGACTGAACCCAGAGTCATTCTACTTTCGAGCTACACTCCCAGCCTGATTTTATTTCTTATTTGGAAACAGGGTCTTGCTAGGTTGATGAGATTCTCACTACTTGCTGAGACTGTCCTCGAACCTGTGATCCTCCTGTCTCAGCCTCCCAAGTACTGGGATTACAGGCGTGCACCACCATACCTGGCTGAAATCACTTATTCTTTGGGGCTATTTTTGATTTCATAAATTTTCTGTCAATGTCACACTCAGAAAAAGAACCAGGCGAAGAAAAATCGGGCCCAGCCTATAGATTCGGAACTCAACAGATAAATCCACATGTTAATATGTCTAGGGCTATGAAGGCCCAGATAACCAATTACAGACATCATTATAAGAGATATCCAAATAAACATAACAAGAAAAGATATAAGAAAAGATATAAGCATGTTAAAAATATATTGCATTTCTAAATTTCACACTTTACCTTAAAAAAAACACTACAGGCAAATGTGGTTCCTGGTAAATCAAATATACAGGTTTCTGAAAGTGAGTAGGACACTGTTTGACTTACTTTGAGGCAACTCGGAAGTATTTCTGGATAAAATAAAAGGCAACGCCAAGGGGCACGAGCGCGACCAGGAACACCGGGGTGGCGTAGGAGATCATCCCGATGGCGGACAGGCAGAGCAGCGTGGAGCGGGTCAGGGACTCCAGCGTGGGAGGGATATGCTGATAAGAGGAGTTGGAAGGAAAACGTGTGTCTTAACCCAAACAGAGCACTGGTGACAGGGCAACCAAAGTATCCATCTTATACCGATGTAAAGTTCTAGAATTCCTTACACAAGTGCTATCCATGTGATCACTGTAAGTGTTTCTTCATTCACTTCCCGCAGTTTAGTATTGATCTGTTTGCCGATCTACCCACAGACCGTCGATTAGTCATCTACCTATTTATCTTGGTATTTTATACAAAACGACACTATCATACTCATCCCTGTGCTTGTTTTACTTTACTGAACAAGAGGAACTATAAATCTTGCCCTGCCGGTGTATATAAATCTATTTGTTTTTAATAGAGGCATAGGATTTTAAAAACATTATTTGACTATTCCTCTACTATGAGACATTGAGATTATTTTTCTGTAATTGCTTACTTATATCATTTAAGTCGTTTTGATTGGTTTTCTTACTTTCACATTGTAAATCTGTCTCTGGTCCTTTGACCTCAAACGTTAATTTTAAATAAAGTCATTTTTATTGGTGTTTTTCTCCATTGTTTCTGAGTTCTTTGCCTTACTTAGAACTTCCCTGCTCCAAGCTATTAACCTATATTTTATTTTATAATCGTTATGGTTTTATATGGCCATCTTTATGTATATTTGTTTTGTATCTTACGGCCAGTTAATTGTCCCAATATCCTTTATATAAAAATATTAATCCTAGTCAGACGTGGTAGCACACACCTGTAATCCCAGTACTTGGAAGGCTGAGACAGGAGGGCGGAAGACAGAAGGATCACAGGTTTGAGGCCAGTGCATGGTAACTTCACAAAATCCTTTTTCAAAATACAAAAATTCAAAAAGGGCAGCGAGTGTAGCTCGGAGGTAGAAAGCTATTTGGGTTCAATTCCAAATACCACCAAAAAATAAAAATAAATTTTTATTTAAGATTTAAGATGCTAATTTATTCTGTGTTAAATTTCTACCTATGCTAGTGTTTCTGAATCCCCCTTATGTTCTTCTGTGATTGATGGAATGTTCTAGTTTTATAGTATTTTTTAGATATCTGACAGAGAAATTCTTTCAATATAGACACAGGATTTTTATGACTTCTGGAGTTGTTAGATAACTTTTATTCCTATTGGGTTACTTCTGTTTTTGTTGTTCGCAAAAATGGAATTTATTTTTCACTAAATGAATTAGTGTAGAGAAAGTGACCCCTTTTCCTATGATATGTCTTATGCAGATACTCTGCTGAACTGTCCAGTGGTTTCTCTATTTTACTAATTATTTTAAATTCTCTAGGAAGCAACTTTATCACCTTCCGAATGATGACTGTTTTGCCTCTTCTCTTCCAGTGCCTATTTCTTTCTTTCTTTTCTTTTTTTTTTTTTTGTGGTACTGGGGATTGAACCCAGGGGCAGCCTACCTCCAAGCTACATCCCCAGTCCTATTTTTTATTCTTGAATTTGAAACAGGGTCTCACTAAGTTGTAGAGGGCCTCACCAAGTAACTGAGGCTGGCCGCGAACCCAGATCCTCCAGTCTCCACCTCCCAACTACTGGGATTACAAGCGTGCACCACCATGCCCGGCTCATTTAGGTGCAGCGTGAACCAACACCAACGCCAAGAAAAGGTCGAAGTCTCTCAGCATGGGTTTGGTCAGCTGTATGCATCAAGCATTTGTTTTCTAAATCGAAGGTAGCTTGTGTGTCCCTGAAGCCACTCGGAGAAGCCGGGGAAGGCCAGGGCTGGATTTAGCAGATTATTTTCGCAATCATCCTAAGGATTCTACTCTTGCAGCGATTTACTTTTAGAGTTTCATGTCTAATTCCGGAACAAACTTCTAGAGGCGTAAGGACCTTATACTGAACTGGTCAATTTTAGATTACCCTCTCAAGTATCAAACTATCTAAAGCTTCAAGAGGCAATCCAATAAAAGTAAAAGATATCTAAGACAGGTTGGCATGAGATCCTTCATTTATATGAGACACTCTGCATGGATATTAAACTCTAAAGAAACTTCTACTATGAATAGAGATATAAAATGTTGACCAAAATCATTCCTTTTAATAATAAAAACTTTAAATGTTGGTTCAATCTTTATTTGTCTTCAATGATTATTTTAAAGGATCCTCTTCCACAGGCACAAATCAGTGTGAATTAAGGCTTTTCCCTTAAGATTTTATGCTACAGATAATTTGCACATACAACACTGATAGGTATGCAAACAGGCCGTAATTTAAATTTTAGCAATTCTCTACCGTTAATAGTAAGCATGCTTTGTCTTAAAATGCTGTTTAGCTTACACTGAGAAATGTATTTTTGAACTTGAAAGTAACTAGGGTACTCACCTGGTCAATGATATTAGTATCAGCTGAGAAGCGATTGAGGATCAGTCCCAGGGGTGTGGTATCGAAGAACCTAGGCAACAAACAGATTGACATGTATACGACTAAGCTAACCAGAACCAGAACACAGCTAAGGGACCGGCTATCTGGAGTCAGGAAAACGAGAAGGTTGCCCTCTTCGAAGCTTTGCTCCGATGGGAGAAATCCTGTGAACGTTCACAGTTCACCTCAAATAAAAAATGCCTGCTTGTATGATCGCGTAGGTAGGAGCAAGAAAGAACAACTTTTTTCTTTTTTACCTTATTGGCCCGAGAATGATCTTATTGAGCAGGTTGTGGTGGAGATTTTTGGCAGCTGTGAGGCCCATCCATTCCACCGTCAGAGACGTAACCAGGCAGAGGAAAATACCGGCTCCGCACAGGATGCTAAAGCCAGCCACGTAGAAGGTCTGAAAGCAACCGACAGGGAACGTAAAAGAAATTACCAACCAGAAACCCAGACATCAACGTCAGACAAGACCGTGGCTTCACTGGCTCGCATACACACAGTTGAAGGAGTGCGGCGTCCAGAGACCCAGGGCAGTGCCCCGCCACGACCCCACAGGCCAGGTCTCCGCAGCTTCCTTCCCTCTCTTGTAAGGTTTGCCTGAGGGCTGATGAAGGCGGAGTTTGTTTTCAGGTTTGGGCACAGTCTTGGTTTTCTACCTTATAGAGTTCATTTCCCCCCCATCACAGAATGAATAGGTAAAACACTAATAAAGGGAGTTAAAACAACAATAAAGAAGATGTGTGTGTCGGACATAATATAAATATCTATAGATAGATGATAGATGGTAGATGATAGATAGATAGATAGATATAGAGATATAGAACTCCTTTGAATCCAAATCAAACATTATCTTGAAATGTTCCTTAGGATAACCTTTTTTTTTTTGTGGTACTGGGGATTGAACCCAGGGGCATTCTACCTCCGAGCTACATCCCCAGCCCTATTTTTTATTCTTTAGTTTGAAACAGGGTCTCACTAGGTTACAGAGAACCTCACTAAGTAGCTGAGGCTGGCCGCGAACCCAGATCCTCCGGTCTCAGCCTCCCAAGTACTGGGATGACAAGCGTGTGCCACCACGCCTGGCTGGATAACCTTTTCAATACAGACGTAATAATCATAGATGTCATTGTTAACATTATCAACAGTTTATTCCATGTCAGGTCCTGTTTTAGTTCCTACCTTCCTAAATCAGCACAGAAGGCCCCCTGACCCTTGGGACTCTCCCTAATTAGACAGTACTGCTGTGGTTATCCATAGTTACTTGATGACTTAGAAGCAGAACTGGACCCGTGGTACCTTGTCCGTTTTCCCGGTGTTGTTTATACTATACTCGGATGTCCACGTGGCCAGCCAGTAGTCTATAGCCACAATGACCGAGTGCTTCAGAAGCTTGGAGAAAATCATCAGGAAGAGCAAGAAGAACCCTCCGGAAGTGAGGTACCACCAGCAGGTCTTCCACGGCATCTTGGTCCTGAGCCGCATCACCGTAGACATGTTGTCATCATCATCTTCCTCTTCTTCCTCCTCTACACACAGAAAGAAGCGTTTAAGCGTCAGATCGAATTTTTATCATCCCACAGAAAAGTACACAGAGCCAACTTCTATGAGTATTAGTCTTGGAAGTTTTAAATACTTCCGGCAGAGCAAACCTCCAATTTTGTTTTGGAAATGAGGTGGAAAAAAAATGAAGGAATAAGTAAATAAACACGAAATCTCTGTCTGGATGAAAATATTTGCTGGTTTCTAGATCAAACTGACTGGAAGCCTACAGCAGAAGTTTATGAAGTCACTGAAGGAATCGTGTTGCCCATGAAACCACAAGCTTGGCCTGCAGATGTCGATGATTTTTTGACCTGTACAGTTTTGAATTCATAAAACTGCTCTGAGACTGTTCATAGCCAAGGAAGGCTAAGCCGTGCGCTCTCCACCCCATTTTAGAAGTGGTCATGGCATTCTGTATACATTATTAGCATTATTTCAACTATTACCCTCTTTATGACTCCATCTCCCATCCCTGATCCCCCTCAGTTGCTCCCCTGGAGTCTCTGCTCATCAATCTGATGTTGTCCTTATTTCCAAATATCTCTCTAGCTTCAACATATAAGAGAAAACATACATCTACTGGTTTTTCGAGACTGGCTGTACTCGCTTAGGATGATATTCTCGAATTCCATCCCTTTCCCTGCAAAAGGCAAGATTCTGTTCTTCTTTATGGCTGATTAAAATCCCATTGTGTGTAGATGCCAAAGTTTTGTGATCCATTCATCTGTCGAATGGCTGATTCCATAGTTTGGCTCTTGTAAATTGTGCTGCTATGAACGTGGATATGCAAGTATTATAATATTCCGGTTTCAGAACTATGTGCGTGCATCTGTCTGATACTCTATACCCCAATATGATGTAAAATTAACAATGCACCAAATTTTAAAAAAATTTAATTCCATTCAAAATAGAAGTGGTCATGGAGGAAAGCAGGCAAGAAGGAATCTTCCTGAGGGCAAAGCCAGGGGCCACAGGAGACAGCAGTCAAGGAGGTCCTCTCAAATGTCTAAACCACCTCTAAACTCTAAGATGGGCTCTCCTAAGAATGGGCTCCACCTCGGGGGCAAGAAATTGCTGCATTTCCTGGCCAGCAAAATTCGGTCATTTCTATGGTCCAGTGATTATGGGGTTTCCCCCATCCTCCCCTCCTCCAAAGGCAGTTTTCATTACACTTATCCCGTGTCTACCCCGTTACTATGTAGGGATCAGGTTGTGGTCAGAAGGACAGATAACTTGTCTTTGGCTTACAGGTTCCTGGACCAGAGGAACCCAAATACAGATATGATGAGAAGACTGAGCATCACCAAGGATGTCATCATTTGAGCTGATGCAGTAAATGTCTAGATCTCAGATGACCTCCTCTTTGAGAGGGGTGTGCTGTCTCTGTGAGGACAGGAATAGAAGCTTGCACTTCTAGAAAGGTGGGCACCTTCTGACTGCTAGCTGCCTCCCCGGTACCCATCCTCTGCTTCTATAGTAAGCAAAGGAGGGCCCATTAATTTCTCTTTTCCCCTCCTGGTGACTTGAACAGACTTGCTGATAGGACCTAGAGCACAGATAACATGTACTGTAAGGAGCTCCTGAACATACACCAACTCCTTTTCCACTGTAAGTAAAATATGATTTTATACCTGAGAAAATGGACTAACCCAGGAAGCCCAGGGCAAAATCTGCCTCCCCAGCAGGATTCTCTCCACTGGGACAATGAGAAAATAATTTGTCATAACTCCACTTTTAGAATGTGTTAGAAAGAATTGGCTTACAATTCCAGGAGCTAATGTCCATTTATAGCACCCAAATTTTTTAAACATTTTTAATCTTAAAAATTGAAATAAAAATTCATTCTATTTATTTCATGAACACTTGTTCAGACACTGAATAGCTATCATCTGAGACATGAAGGTAGGCTGTTTTGATGTTCTCTGGCTTCAAATTATAATTTTCTCCATTTTGCAGGGGGTAAACGCCATGGAATATTCTATTCAGATCTTTTAAAATATATTTTTAATTGTGTGTTGCAATCATACATCATAGTGAGGTTCAAAGTGATACAAACATGCATGCACACAGCGCTTGGTGTGTTTCTCTCTGGATCCAATCCCGCCCCTCCTCCCCGTGCATGTTAGTGAGATCGGTAGGGATACCTTCATAGGTAGACATAGCATTATTTAAACTGTTTCCTTCATCAATCCTCTTTCCCCCTCTCTACATTCCTCCCTCAGTCCCCTCCCACTACTCTACTGGTCTCTGTCCTCACTGATCTGAAGTCCCTTTGGTTTCTCTCCAGCTTCCACATAAGACAGAAAACATTTGACCCTAGGCTTTCTGAGACTGGCTGATCTCACTTAGCATAATGTTCTCTAGTTCCATCCATTTTCCTGCAAATGACATAATTTTGTTCTTCTTGATGGCTGAGTAAAATTAGGTGTCTATCCACAGATGAATGGAAAAAGAAAATGTAGCATATACACACAATGAAATTTTCTCCATTTCCTCATTGGCTTGGAGAAATGCAGTTGTAAGGAAAAGCTACACCGGTGACAAAGCATATGGACTTAAGAGGTGGTCCTTACAACTTTCTGGGCCACACATGCCAAGGAAGCATAATTTTATTTCCTTTTTCAAATTTTTAGTAACTCTTTTCCTAGTATACCATATTGGATCCAGAATCCAGAAGCATCGTATAGAGCTCTAATTTTCTTACCCTTCATTGCCATCTTGTCACGAAAACATCATGAAGGAATGAATCAAAGACAGGTCCTTCAAAACACTGGACTTCCTATTAATTGTGTGTTTCTAAAGGATTGCTATATTAATAAGTAAAGAACTTGATTTGGTCACTATACTGGACCTTTCCAATTTCTCTTAACAAAGGTCTAGATCTCTCTACAGGCCATTTCCCTTTTCTTTCGGTTCTCTGTCATGCACGGTACAAATGTGTTAGGACGCATGGCGAGCGTCTCACAGGGCCGGGTGATGGGTTACGTGTGCCTCCCTTTGACTCTTACTCTCTTCATGTTCAGTATTAGGTATTTGACTTAGTTTTTCCCCTTTGCAAAGAGGCTTGTCAGTTCCTCACCGAGAAACTCACACATCAACTGACAAAGTCAAGCCCTCCCATCCTATTCCCCCAGTGAATATTTCAGATTCAAGAAAGAGAGCTACCTTCATCTTCGTCCTCCATCTGGGCCTTGGCCTCTCTTGAATACATGGCTCTCCGGAGCGTTTTCCTCTCTAAAGTTGTCTGGTCAGCCTCCATGTCCTGTAGTAAACATTACACTTGATACAAAAGAAGGGCCTCGCTTACCGATGGATGACCCCCACGTGCCGATGGCTTCATGCCAGTGTCAAGGGCTCTGCGCTCACTCTGGAAACCCAGGGCTCCCATCACAGGAGCAGTCATGGAAATCTCTGGGTTTGCAGGGGATGTGTCAGTGCTCTGAGATGCAGGGTGGCGAGAAACCAGGAGAACCAGGAGCCAGATGGAGGCTACAACCCTGGGGGGAGGTAACTCTCCGGCCCCAAAGCGTGGCTTCACGCTGCAACTTATTTAATTTTCACAACGATTCAGACACTCAGTAATTTTTATAGCTAACGATTCATTTCTGTTAACAAATATCTTCTTTATTTAAAAAAAAACATGCAGTTCTGGGTTCTACTCAACACAAGTTATTAAATCAGCATGAATGTCTAGCATCTCACTGCGGGAGCTATAGAGAAAAAAGGAACTTCAACAGGATTTGAAGGAAGGCGGGTGATTTTGAAGCATATAGGCAAATAGAGTCCTTAACATGCCTACCGGTTTCAAAGGAAGCCCTAAGAAAAGGAAATATTCAGAAAGAGAAAGGAAAGGTGCCCCAAATAAACTGAAAATGTTCAAGGGTTGGTGTAGACTTGTCCTGTGCCCAAGAAAGGGAAAGCTTTTGATTTTCTCCCTACCCTGGCATTCAACACCTCGGCCCCCAGTCCCCCAGCCTCAGAACAAGGGTTGTTGTAGTGGGAGCCCTTCAGTCCCTTGGGATAAATCAGGTTCTGCAAGCCAGTCTTGAAAAAACTAACCATTGCCCCGCTTCTGTGGGGCAAATGCGCTCTGAGTTCCAAGAAAACTGACCCACAAACTTTTGGAATCTCTGGTGAATCACTGGCTCCCTGTACATGTCAATACTGAGAAATAAAAACAACCACAAAAAACACAGTTTGACTGTTACATCAATAAACCAATAAACTTTTGGTGATCAGTCCTTAGGGATCTTATTTTTGTTTGCTTGTGTGTTTGTTTACGTATTTTTTATGTGTAGATTTGGGAGACTAGTTATCTATAGAAGGCTCGGTCATTCCACATTCTTAGTTAAAACAGTAAAAGCAAAGGTGTTGCCTGAATAGCATTTTTACAGACAATTCATTTTAGTTAATTTTACTCTATTCTATGACAATGGCTTAGCCAGCGATTTTGCTTAATAATACGAAAGCCAACATTTGTCAGTGAGCCCGGATAAAACACCACATGGAAAAGAACCCCCGTCCTCTGCGTGTCCTGTCATGGAGTGACAGACCTGAACACAAAGAAGTAGATTTGATTCTGAGTCAACTCCCTATTAGGTGTGAGCATAAGATTTATCTCGGAGACTTAAAGAAAACCACAAAAAAACCTTTGGAGCAATTTTTCTTAAGAGTCCATCGGTCCTAGTAAGCTCATGATAGGTAAATATTTTAAACTGTGTTGATGACTGGATTAACTAAACACGAACTTAAGTTTCATTTATCCAGTAAATATTTACTGGTCCAGGCCAAGGGGAGGGTGATGGGGCGGGGTGGGGGTGGAGGAAGAGTGGGGAACATCAGACGATATTAGTTTATTTTGCTTAATAGCCTCAATGAAGATAATAGTCGAGGACATCCGAGCTAGAATTTTTAATAATATTTAAATCAGTTACCAATTTTTATCTTATTCTCCTTCTTTGTAGTTTTCCTTACGATCTTTTTAACAGATTCTTGCCTATTTACCCCTTAACCCTTGATGGCTCTTTCTAAGCCTGTGGCAGGAGGTTTTGGGGTGTGCTGGGGTTCACTTTCCTTCTGCACTTGCTTCGTCTCTACTGCATCGGGCCAGGCCTCCTCAGCCGTGGTACTATGACCCTCTGGGCTGGGTGACTCTCTGATGCGGGGCTGCTCTGTGCCATGTTGGATGTTGTCTCTGATTCCTACCCTCTAGACCCAGTAGCCTCCTCCTGCCCCCAGTAAGACAACCCCAAATGTCTCAAGTGTCGCTCTCTGAGGCAGAGAGGCCCCGGTGGATAGATTAACCCCGTCCTGTCCTGCCAAATAACAATCTGAACAGAAAGCTGTTTCTACAGACGCTTCCCCTAGGTGTTCCCACAACCTCGTTCTCCACGGTGGGGTTCTCTCTGGCCCCAGAAGAACCCAGGTACCTCCCTTGCCTTGCGGGAGATAATATCTCTCCATCCCCAGGTGGGGATTCATCCTGGGTTCTCCTGGCCACCATTCCATTTCACTTTCTCTACACGCCCTGGGTTGATTTACAACCCTGTTATCTGTCTTTAATTATACAGCTATGCTATATCAAGTGATCACTCTGCTTCTAAATACAACTTAATGGACTTTCTTCCTGGCTTGCTTAACAGTATTACTATAATATCCAGCCAACAGCTCTTATTTTTTTTCCAGATCTTCTTTCCAAAGTAAACCATAAATTGTCCCATCCATCCCTTAGGCTTACATCATATTCCTTTGTCCCTGGCATTTAGCCCCAGTATGTTTATAATCAAATTTCTCATAGCCCAATTCCAAAGTGGGTACTTACTATCTGTACCCTGTAATGGTTATACACAATCTCACAAAAACCCTGAGAAATAAGCACAGAAAATTTCAATGATTTGTCCTATGGTTTTTACATGTATCTCTTCCTCCTTGTGTGGCTTGCTTTGGAACTCTTTAGCCAATCCACAGAAGACAGAGAAATGTCAGGATCTATCTGTTTTTTTTTTAAGTCTTCCTCTCTCTACGGACACATAGATCCTTTATTTTTGCCTTCTAAAATAATTCAATTTAATTTCCTGATTTCGTTGAGAAATTTTCCGATAGAAATACTTCATCTTCTCATGCTCATCATTCCTGAGCAGCAAGGCCAAACTCTAGACCCATCCCCGTCCAGACTCAAGCACTAGCCAGCGTGGAACGAAAGACTCCTTGGCAAGCAGTGTGTGTTATTGTAACAGTGCATTTCTGACCCTCCAGAACCGAGCGCTTACCTTCTCTAACTCTTGATCTTGCCGGTTCATAAGCGTCTTCCAGTGTTCATACAGCTCGACATCTTTGGTCTGAATGTCTTTCAAAGTCCCTTCTCTTAGGACACTCCCGTCTTTCATGGCTATGATCTACGGGAAGCACGGGGGATCAGAGAGGTGAGAAGAAGCGTTCAGTGGCCAGATGCTTCAGCCGGCATCCCAGTAGCCCCCTCCACCACACGACCCCAGCAGAAACGGACACGGCTCACCCAATCTGCATGGGTCAGGTACTGTAATTTGTGAGTCACGAGGACCAGGGTCCTTTTATCATCTTGGAGAAACTTCAAAATCCCTTCCTGCATTAGGTGGTCACTCAGGTGGATGTCCAGGGCAGAGAAAGGGTCATCCTGTGAGTGAGAAAAGTCGGGGGCAGAGATCTGTCAGACACCACATCAGATTGCTGCAAAGATCCAATAGAATAATGTAGCAGAGCCAGGTGTGGTGGCGCACGCTTGTCATCCCAGTACTTGGGAGGCTGAGACAGGAGGATCTGGGTTCACAGCCAGCCTCAGCTACTTAGTGAGGCCCTCCGCAACTTCGTGAGACCCTGTTTCAAAATAAAGAATAAAAAATAGGGCTGGGGGTGTAGCTCGGAGGTAGAATGCCCCTGGGTTCAATCCCCGGTACAGCCAAATAATAATAATAATGATAATAATAATAATAATAATAATAATGTAGATGTGTCTATAGATCATTTTTAAGTGTTGCTTTATTATTATTTTCTTATAAGTAGAGCTGTGGTGGATTAGTTTTGTGCTTGTTCCTTTAATGCATCATAGTGAGAGTTCTGAGTTTTCCCCTCTCCTCCTCCCTCCCCCAATCTCCTTCCTCTATTCTCCTGGTCTTTCTCTTCATTCATCTTAAGTCCCTTTTGTTTCCTATTTTTTCTCTAGCTTCCACAGTCGAGAGAAAATATTCCAGGAATGTTTTAATGAGGAAGAGTACAGTGACTAAGACGTGAGCTATGACGTCAAGCTCCCTGGATCTGTGTCCCGGCTTCATCATCACTGTCTGTGTGACCTTGGAAAACTGGTCCACCAGGGCCCTACTATCCTCACCAGGAAACAGCAGTAGTAACCATGACAACAGGGCCAAATGCAATAGGGTGACTGGGAATAAAGTGAGCTAATCGTATAAAGCGCTCAGAAGCACACCTAGGTCCTAGGAAACCATTAATAATGACACTACCACTTATAGGCCACAGCTTCATGGTGGGACAGCGGGGCGTGACAGTCAGATGCAACCTTTTATACAACTCATAAAAATCCAGGTTGGATGGTTGAGAATCACGCCTCAAGATTCAGTCTGTATATTAACATTGTGGGGAGACACTTTCTTTAAAGAAAAAGACCATTTGAGGCCAATTCAATGAATGTTCGGTTCTTCACGTTCAGGGGTATATTATTTATTTCCATATACATATATAAAGTCATCATGAACCTGTTCTCTCCTATATTCGATTAATATGTTTAAGCTGCATATTCTTTGTGCGGATATATTTTGTAAAGAATCTAGTCGTTCATATACACAGCACATTTGCAGGTGCCATGAAGTTTCAAAAGTAACTAATATTCTTGATATATAATTATTTCATTCGGTTTGGATGTTGTGTCAAGGCTAACATGATCGATTTTACTTAGAGCAAAATGTAAAACCACTGAAGTAATGATGTGTATAAGTAAGATCTTTAAAGATAGAGGAGTGAGCTGGGCGTGGTGGTGCACGCTTGTAATCCCAATACTTGGGAAGCTGAGACCGGAGGATCTGGGTTCGTGGCCAGCCTCAGCTACTTAGTGAGACCCTCCACAACTTAGTGAGACCCTGTTTTAAAATAAAGAATAAAAAATATTCTGGCTGGGGGTGCAGCTCAGTGGTAGAATGCCCCTGGGTTCAATCCCCAGTACCGCAAAAAAAAAAAAAAAAAAGATAGAGGAGTGACTTCTCCTTTGATTCCTCTACCTAGCCCAGGAGATGGAACTGTGGACATGGTTGACGGATGGAAAAGAGGAAAAGAGGGAGGGAGGAAGGGGAAGGAAGGAAAGAATGAATTAGGACAGATGAAAAGGAAGGAGATAAAAGGACAATGTTGGTAATAACTCGGCAGCAATCATTTCAGGAAACACCAGAGCCTCTTTGCTGAAAAGAAACACAATACTCAGACGCCCAGACTCCGTCACTGCCTAGTCACCCAGCCCTTGAGTGGGGCTCTGTATGTGTGGTCTCCTCCCTTAGCACGGGGAGGCCATCCACCTCACAGCACGGCCATGCGCTCAGATGGGACAACACTGTGCTTCACAGTGCTCTGGGAAGTTTTAAGCAATGGAACCAAGTTATGAATGCAGGATAATCACAAGAATCACCTGCGGAACTTTTCAAAGACATGGATTCTAGACTCTTCCCTTATTGACTATGATTTGGCACATCTAGGGTAGGGTGAAGATTTCTGTAGTTTCTGTAGATGCACCATGGACAGATCTATGAGTTGGGTCCTCCAACGCTCAGCTCTTCCACTGGTAAGTACACCGAGGATGTCTCACCTACATACGCCATGAGTCCACAAGTCAAACCTCATTTCCTTAAATGACTTGTCTTTTTAAAGACTCTTTGGTCCAGAGGGGAATACAATGAAACAGAAATCAAAGTAAAGGCCTTCTTCTTACCAAGAAGACGATGTTGGTGTTCTGATAGAGAGCTCGTGCCACGCAGATTCTCTGCCTCTGACCCCCACTCAGGTTGATGCCCTAGAGAGGAGACACCCAGGAACACCCATTGTTTCCATTAGTAAGGAATCTGTTGGTTAAAATTACCTTTAAAATACAAATATCTCTAAATTTTAAAAAAATTACTAGTAAGTTATTAAGTTGGTAAGAAAAAATGAAACCTGCTTACTGCTCGATGATTGGATTATATCAAGATAGTTTTGACTTCCTATTTCACTCCTGACAGAGGGCTCTGTTCCACAGAGCACTAATGACCACAATATTTGGTGAGTGTGTCAAAGACGATGTGCAATTCCCAAATTTTTTCTCATTCCCTGAATTGTGCCTATAGTTGACTTACTGCATACCTCAAAATTTGATAGTACACGTTCTAATAAACAGGACTATACACCAATATTCTTTCATAAATGACAACTGTATAAATAATAATTATGTAATCATCTTATAAACACATAATTACATATTATTTTACAAATAACTATAAAATCACAATGGTTATATAATAATTATAATTTCATAAATAATATAAGTATTTTAAAACTAGTATTAATTTAGAAATCAGCATGGGTCAGGCTTATGCAATGGCTTTATATTTCTCATTTCTTTTTTTCCTTCCAGCAGTTTCAATATGTAGTCTTGATCCCAATTTACACATGTGGAAACTGAGGATTGGAGAAGTTGAGTTCATCCTCGTAAACACCGTACTACGCTACAATGAAGAAGAGCCGTAAGAACACAGAGTCCGAGTAATCCTGGTTACATCAACTCTGCACGTGGGCAGGCTCCTCAACTTCCCTCCACCTCCCTTTACACAGCTGTAATATGTAGAGAAAGATGACACCATAACACAGATTCGCTGCTACACTGGATAATGCACAAAAGGATTTTGCCCAGCACTTGATACCTCTGAGGGTTAAAAATGCTTAGCCAATAATGTTACAAAGATTGCAGGTATAAACATTTGTCAGCTGGTCAGAATAGCATGACGTCAATGTAAAATATATTTACAGGAAGCAAAAAGAACGTTTTTACAGGAAGAAATAAGATGTTGACAAGAGTGGAAGAAGCTGCCAGAAGCAATCTTGGTGTCCAAAGCAATTTTTTTTTTTGCGGTACCGGGGATTGAACCCAGGGGCGTTCTACCTCCGCGCTACATCCCCGGTCCTATTTTTTTATCCTTTATTTTGAAACCAAGTCTCACGAAGTTGCGGAGGGCCTCACGAAGTAGAGAGAGAGAGAGAGACAGGGAAAGAGAGAGAGAGAGAGAGAGCTGAGGCTGGCCGCAAACCCGGATCCTCCGGTCTCCGCTTCCCAAAGTACTGGGATTACAAGCGTGCACCACCATGCTCAGCCCAAAGCAATTTAAGTAAGTTCCAAGTAAGCAAAAATGCAGTTGGTCAAAGCAGAGACTACGCGTTACTTCCTTGAGAACTCTCAAGTAGGTGGCATAATGTTATGTATACAGTGGTTATTCAATGACTACTTAAGGGACCGTGGTATCAAAGGACTCCGTCATTGCATTTGAAACTTGTCACTAGGACAACACACAGCTCCTAAACTCTCAGGGTTCATCCTGCTCCACGAAGGATCAAAGACAACCAGAAGACTTTTCTAGATTTTCACCCCTTGCTTAATCCAACTACGCATAGCTCACCCTCTCTCCAATTTCAGTTTGGTCTCCGAATGGTAATAAATCAATATCCGGCTGAAGAGAACAGGCATCTGTGACAGCTTTGTACCTTTGGGAGAAATGGTTTTGAATGTTTAGACCTCTATTAACACACTGTCTATAAACTAAGCCCCAGGTTCATTGTCTAAGAAGCCAAAACAAAACCTTGACTAAGCAACTTAATAGATATTAGCCTCGACACGAGGTCTGCAGATACAAAGATAAATAGGTACGGTTCCCGTTCTTCTCACCACAAACATGACAGCAATGTGAGGTGACGTGGGTGTTCAGTGGCTAGATTTAGTCATTCCACGATGTGTCTGTGTTTTGAGAAGTCGTGTTATACACAATAAGCACATGCAATTTTATCTGTCAATTTGAAGCATTCTCAAAGCTACTGTGTGGGGCTGAAGACCGCGTCAAACGCATCGTAAAATGCGCCTCGTTGGGTGCTATTCGTGGGGGTGGTACCTAGCACTCCTAGGATAGGAGGGGGAGGCGATTAGACACTGAGAAATTGTAGGAGAAGCAACACGTAAACAGTATCCAGAGAGGTGAGTAGTAATCCGCCCAGAAGAAAATGAGGAAGAGGAAGTTTAAAGAACCTCACAAGGGGCAAAGGTTCCGGGTGCACCTGAGGGACAGCAGGAGGCCCCACGCATGCTGCGGGGAAGAGGAACAGAGGACAGAGGACAGCTGGTGCTCACGGTGAGCTAAGGCCGGGCTGCAGGGCAGACGGGAAGTGTGGGCACTGGAGATGCCGGGAAGGGTCAGTGGTTTCATTTTTCCTAAAATATTCAAGTCACTCTTGGTTCTTCCCTCTTCTGCCTCCTCGGATTTGTCCATTCTTGTTCCAGAAGTTATTTTCTCAACCATCCACTCTCTTACATTTCTCTTGTCCCCTATAAGTGGATGCTGTAAGCCGGGCGTGGTGGCGCACGCTTGTAATCCCAGTACTTTGGGAGGCTGAGACCGGAGGATCCGGGTTCGCGGCCAGCCTCAGCTCTTTCGCTCTCTCTGTCTCTGTCTCTGTCTCTCTCTCTCTCTCTCCTTAGTGAGGCCCTCTGCAACTTCGTGAGACCTGGTTTCAAAATAAAGTATAAAAAAAATAGGGCCG
>PVJS01017135.1:0-19895 GCA_004027185.1 Glis glis | reverse complement strand
CATGTACTTATATATGTGGGACTTTTATGACCTCCGGGACTGGATTTCGGTCTTCTGAGTCCCCTTCTGTCTGACCTGCTCCCTGGCTCTGAACAAACCCGTGCAATTCAGAAATTCAAGTTCTTCCTTTGAGGCTGTCCGCTCTCCCCTTCCCTCCACTCCCTCGCCCCTGTCCCCTGACCTAATTCTCTGTAACTCTCAAGAGGCAGCTTAGGGCTTAGAACCTACCCTTGTGACTGCAGCTCAAAGAAAGGGTCGACTTTCATCTGCCCAGGGGAAGATGGCAGAGGGATGACATATCCCGACTGCTCCCAGTCACTAGACCTCTCGGGTCCCACATTCTTCTTCTGTCCATAGTCAACCCTCCTTTGGCAACTCGGATTTTTCCTTCTTTATCTGCTCAAAATAGCCTAGGCAACCCTCCCCACCATGCATGTGTGCAGGTGCACGCGCACACACACACACACACACACACACACACACACACACACACAGCTTCTATGGTTCAGTCTTATGTAACATTTGCTCTCACTAAGGGTCAGGGAGAGTAGAAACGACCCAGGAGATTTTTCTTAACAGAGTTGATTCAAAAGACCTTGGCTTTGAGGATGGACATGGTCATGCCAGGAAGGAAGAAGCCTCAGGTGTCAAGGTTCTAGAAATTATGGACCAACTATGTGGATTAGAAAATATGGCTGCTTCAGTTCCATGCATGCAAAATTACCTCTGCTTGTTGAAAGGACTCCCGAAGGTAATGTTTTCTTCTACAGTAGCATTTAATAGCCAAGGCTTTTGAGCTGCATAAGCTACAGAATACCTGCTCCTACTGGAAAAGGGGAAAGAAAAACAAAACACCGGAATTATGCAAAGGTGCTCTACTGTGTGGATATTTTAGTATAACTAAGGAAAATTAAAGTTGATAAAATGCCTCACACCCAGTAATGAAAAACCTCCTAAAGAGAAAGTTTTAAAGACCACCAACCTTATTAAGATATGATTAAAGAATCCACCTGAATTAAAGGGATTAGAATTCAACCAAAAGGTCATATAATGTGTGAAATTTGATTTTGCTCTGCGAATGAAGTATTTTAAGGTATTAGCTACTAATTAAAATATTCTTTTCTAAAATAACGATATTTGTTAGATAATTCAAAGATGAGTAACAATCGACTCTCTGACAGTCACAGGTACCACTTTATTTATTTATTCATTCATTCATTCATTCATTCATTCATTCCTGGCACTGGGGATTGAACCCAGGGGTATTCTGAGCTACACTCCCAATCATTTTTATCTTTTATTTTGCAATGGTCACCCTAAGTTGCTGAGGCTGGCCTCGAACCTTCAATCTTCCTGTCTTAGCCTCCCAAGTACTGAGATTACAGGCATGAGCCACTATGACTGGCTCACAGATATCTTAATTTATATTAAAAGAACTTTATGTAACTGTGACTTTTCTATGTAGATCTTAAAAAAGGCATCAGTTGGTATGATAAAGGATGTGTCTGTTGCTTAATTACACTGGCATATTGAAGGTAAAAAATAATATATAAATATTTTAAAACCAAGAATAATATCTCATAGAGCCTATTTTAATATCAAAATCACACATTTTAAAACTACATATTTCAAAACATATTGAAATATTTATGCCCTTCCAGTTTTTTTAGCTTGGAAATTCCACCAGACATCTCTACACCAGACTTTAATTTGCAATAATTAGGAAAATACATGTGAGCTGAAGATAAAGAGGATGGTGGGATGGGCGGGGAAGGAGCTTACAAGTCAGACTTCCACGGTTAGTTCATGATCTGTAAGTACTGAGGAAGGAATGAAGGTTAAAGGAGGGCAAGGTTAAGAAAGAGACACATTAGAAAAACTCAGTGGTCACCCTGAAAGATTACTTCTGAGGAGCTTGGAAAACACGCTAATGAACAGGACGCTAATAGTCTTTCAAACAGTCATATGTACAGCAAAACAGTGGTTCTCAAACTGCTGACACGTCTGCCTCTCCTGCCCCTGGCCTTTAAGTTTGTTTTAGTTTTGTTTTTATTTTCATGTGGGGGATTGAACCCACAGCCTCAAGCAGGCTAAGCATGTGCTTTGCCACTGATCTAAGCCCCCAGCCCCCTAAGGGTTTCGTTTTGTTTTTGGTGGATAAAGAATTTGGTTGAACAGCTCTACCTTAGAGGTAGACCTCATCCTTGATGGCCTCATGGTCAATATAGCATTAATTCTTGCATTTTAATTTTATAAATGCCCAATCCTAGTTTAATAAGGACAGTTTGAGTTACAGCTGAAGTCTAGAGACATGTGACTCACTGAGATGAAGACAGGTAACACAATGAGTCATCTCTTTGGCAGATTAATTCCTTAGCAGCCTGAAAAGTTTGCGAACCACTGCTGTTGAAAAAGATGCTAGCGCATTTTAATAAATGACTGTACATCTTCAGAGTGAACAAAATCACGAAGGGGAAAGGATTAAAGACTGAGAAAGGAAGTTATTCTTATTAGGCTCAGGTTAAAATAGAAATAATACCTTCTGGTTGCTTCAAAAGAAGGCTCAGATTCATTTACACTGTAAGTATGGCAAACAATGTTCATTAATTATGAAGTAAAAATATAGCAAGAACTTGTATATATATCAGGCAAGAGATAAAATAAACAGTGGACATATTAAGCCGCTACATTTCTCAAGTGTTTTTTTTAATTAATTTCAAAGACAAACCAGATAAACAATATTCTTCTTTTATGTTTTCCTTAGCTAAGAAATAGTTATCTAGTAAGCTTCCAAAAGATAGATTGCACTGTTGTCTTTCATATACAATCTTGGTACATACACTGACCTACATTCCAACTCTGCTCTAATTAGCAGGGAATACTTGGGCCATTTCTCTAAAATACAGTTTCCTACTTTCATAAAGATTCTACATTTCTAACACCTCCCTACTTTTACAGATTAAATTTTATCGATTTAAATTCCTAATTAGCTACCTTAAGGCATGAGCAGAAGAAATTATTTTGGGGGCTCTAAACATGGAAGATACACAATATATAGCTGGCCTGAAAAACTGTTTTGGTGAGACAGACACACACAGTAAGTCAAACTATGGCATCTGAATATCATTAATTATTGGCTGGTATGATTTATGTAAAAAGCAGGGGATTGACTAATTACATTTAGTTATGCATATGAGGAAAAACCCACCTACAGGTCAATTTGTTTGATTGTTCTAGTTAATAATAATTTGGTTCAGTTGAATTCCATCACTCTGAAAGACCTGAATTCAGTAACCATGTGCATAATTTAAACCTATGGGAACTCCAAAAATTGACCCTATTTGACTTTGGAAAGTGTCATGTTCTTTATGTGAAGAAAATTTACCTAATTACATTATCTAGTGATATTTGCTTTAGAATTATTAAGGATTATGTTAATTATCACACATTGCTAATGACATTTTAGGATGGTTGACAGAGACAGGAGGAAAATATCTAAGACTAAAAATTACTCTCACTAATAATTATTCCTGATTTAAGTTATTGAAAATAAATGAAGTAAAAAAAATTCCACTCCCCAGTGATGTTTTCTACATTGCCTTCTACATATGCCTTAGATACCAAGAAATTTAGACTTCATTTTTTAGTAGTAAAAGGACAATATAGGGAGAACAAAGATGGCAGGATAGAGGAAGGTAATCCATTTCAGTCGCTCCAAGACTCAGAACTCAACCAGCGGTAAGACTGCTTCTTGACAAGAGAAGAAAAGCAGCCAGATCTTAACAAAAGAACCATAGTCAACATGTAGTTGCATTAGAAGCTGCACAAACTGCAGAGAGCTGAAAAGAGTTCCACGAGTCTCATCTGGTGAGTGGAGAGCTGAGGCAGGAGCCATCTTAACCAGCCCACACTGGAGCTGGTGGCTGCCGGAATCTGGTGGCTCTCAAAGACACACTCTAGCAAAGAAGAAACTAAATCCTGTAAAGACAGTGACTGCAGAGGATGAACACAAAAGAGCAATCAATTTCTTTTCCTCACACTCAAATACCTCAAGACCATCCATGTCCACACTTCCCAGTCAAACCTCCCAGCCAACTCCTGTGGAGGCAGGACCAGTTCACATCAGCAATTCAAATCACGTGCAGAGGGACAAGACGAAAAGGTACATTAAAGTTCTGGGAGAATTAAAGAAAGCATGGACCAAAAAGATAACATCTGAGTTGACGCTAGAAGAAAAACTGAGGCCAGCAATCTGGGGTCAGGCACTGGAGAGAAAGCATGTGAATTTAAGGGCTACCTGCTGGTCAGCATATCTGGAGCACATTGTGAAGGGTGGGCTGAATGGCAGGATACAAGCTTTAAATATTAAACAGGGACCGGATCAGGAAAGGCTCTGATGGAATATGCAAAGGTCTTTGGTATATTTCTCATGTGCCTTTTTCAGTCAGTCAAACATTATAAGCAAGAAGCAAGTCATTAGATTTTCATGTCAGAAAGGTAAATCTGCCAACGATGTGCAAAACATCAAGAAGGTAACCGAGTGAGCAGTCCACATAAGTGGTAAGTGCCTGAATTAGAAAAATTTTAAAATAAATGCAGAAATATAAAGACAGGCACAAGACAACTGCAAGAACAGAGATAGTGACTGGATGGATTTAGAGGGCAATGGGGAGAGGAATCTAGGTTGAATCACTGGGCTCTGACTTGAGTACCCACCAAATGACTTTAGCGGGTGAGGACACAGCCCTACCAAAAAACAGGAGAAGCAGGTTTTGTAGATATGAAAGGTTAGGAATTCAATTAGTACGTGCTGAATTTGCAGTTTGTGTAAGACTTCTGGAAGAACTATTAGGTCTTCAGATGTATACTGGGATGTTAGTTGTACTCAGAAGAGGAGCTGAATCAAAGACATAAAGTGATAAATAAAGGAGTTTCCTCTAGTGGACTGAGATGGGCAGTCCAAAAGGAGGAAAGAGAATTTGAAGTTTCTTCCACTTCTTCAATCTCCACTTCTATTGGACTTCGTGACTTTTTGACTCATTAATTTTAGTTATACTTAAAGTGCAAGGTAAAACTATCATTTATTTACTTGCCTGCCCCGAGAGAGCCGTTGTTTACCCCCACAGTCTCTATTCAGTCAGGTCACCTATTATTTGTAAAAACAATCAAATAACCTTGTTCAGTTACCTACCCCCTGTCAACGAGTACATTAATTTGCACATAATAGGTATGCAATAAATCTTTTTAAAAAGTGAATAAACTAAAGTGTCATGGAAACCAAGAAAGAAACTGGCATCCAGGAGTCATCAGTAGTAAAGTTTCAAAAGCTATGGAGAAGTTTAGTAGGATTGAGAACAAAGTATTGGATCTAGCAGTCAGGCAGTTGTTGGGTGAAAACTTTTCATCCAGCTTGTAATGTATGGAGAGAAAGAAAAGTAAGGAAGGTAAGTGTGGTGGACTCGTCTTTTAAAAAGAGAGACGTTCCAGTTGTTTGAGCGATATGCAAGACCGAATTTTAAAACTAGAGTATATGGAGTGTGGAGAGCAACAAATAAAGACAGTTATAAAACAGGAGGGTTAGTTAATGTGGTAAGATCTTTTAAAAAGGCCAAACAGAACATAGGTGATCTTCACTCCCTAAGACCTATCCCTGAAGGATTTATCTGCATTTTTCTTCAAGAATAAAAATTAAATGTGCTATCAATTTATTAGTTTGGTAGAAATAAATAAAAAGATATAGACCCATTTGTAAGTATTTCTCTTCCATGAACAAATTGAAAATTATCCTATTCTCTCACTAACATTTTCCATGAATATAATGGTATAGACTTTAGCTTCTTTTTTTTTTTTTCCCCTGTGGTACTAGGGATTGAACCCAGGGGCATTCTACCTCTGAGCTACATCCCCAGCCCTATTTTTTATTCTTTATTTTAACACAGGGTCTCACTAGGTTGCAGAGGGCCTCACTAAGTAGCTGAGGCTGGCCGCAAACCCGGATCCTCCTATCTCAGCCTCCCAAGTACTGGGATTACAAGCGTGTGCCACCACACCTGGCAGATCTTAACTTCTGGGGGCCACCTGTTCCTTTCCTCTCACCTGACAGTATGTTTAATCAAACTCTATTGTGAAAGGTTATTTTCCCCCATTCAAAAATAAAGAAATTGGAGAGAACTCTGAATTCCAACATAGGACCGTATTTCTTCACATGAAAGTCAGATGGCCAAATCTAGATTCTTCCTCCACCATTCAATGTGTTAATAGCACTAAAGAAAATAAAAAGAAAAAGCAAAGAGTCCAGGTGGAAAATCTCCTTCTGGTAAATAGAATAAGATTTCATTTCTGAATGGCTCCCCATGTAATATTTGTGTGTGTTTTCCTCTAAGAGTAAAAGTTAACATTGACATACTAGCAACTACCAGATGATGGTTGATGATTGACGATGGTTGATACATTTTAGAATGGGAAGAGTGACTTTGGTGAGCTTAAATAAGCATGAGTTTTGGAAGAACAAAGCAGTTGTTGACAAAAACATGCCGTATTACATCTGATCCAGGAAAGTTGACTCAATGTATTATTGAGTTATCCCTTCGTGCCATGTGAGGTCACACTAAGAGGAATAACTCTTCATTTGTCTTAAAGTAACTGAATTATTGTAACAAAGTTAATACTAAGTTACTAGAAGACAGAACATCAGGACAAATGTGTCCTGGATAGAATGGTCAATGGTATGGATGACAGGGAAAGAAGAAGAAAGAGAAACCAAAGATAAATGAGAGCTATTTCTCACATGATTACCACAATTATTACACATTCTGGATCCATCAGATAAGACATTTTAGTTCTGGTTCTGAAGATATCAGTAGAGATTATGGTGTATTATGAAAACCAAGAAAGTAAAACTTCATTTAGGCAAAACCTTTGCTTTTCAACAAACAAAAAGCGCACCCAGATCCTTCAGGTACCATTCACTCCCTCCCATGTGCCCACTAAACTCTCAATTAATAACATTTCCTAAACAATCTTTTAGGCTTTCAATTTTATTTTTATTAACTGACACATGAAATTTGCCTTTGAATAAATACATTTTTAGGAATATTGAGGACATTAGACATCACATTATCTTGTAGTGGCCTTCTTAAAATTAGTCTACACAGGAGATTTCCTTCATAGTTCTTCCCAAAAAGAAAAAAATCTTCACCTCTTTCAAGTTATGCTTTTATTTAGTTTCCTTCTTTTCTACCTTCCATGAAGCTCAGAGGAATATGTGATCCATATTTTATAATTACGCAAAACTGCACATTCCTCTTAAGTTCTCACTTTATTATTTAAATCTTAGTTTCCTTATTGACTTCCTTACCTTTATTTTTAAAGTTTTGCTATACTATTATTTTAAAGAAAATGATATATAGATACTTTAAGAACTGAGGTAGGATATGAATGACACAAATGCTTAGGAAAATGAGAAAATAAGTAACTAGATTTTGTAACACATTGTCCACATCCTCATGTCATTTACTCATTCATTAACAATGACAGTAATTATGAATGATGACATGGGGAGTCAATTTGGTTCAAATAGAACTGTGGCCTGGAAACTTAAATAACACCAGAGACCAAATTAGGAGGACTTCCTAGGTATGAAAATAAAATCTCAAGATCTTTTTCTGTCACACAATGTAATTTAATCCAGCAGGACTTGCTTCTTCATCCAAGAGGGAAGATGAGAGTAGTAGGGGTAATCTAACACCATCTAGTGCCTGACTTTAATGACCAATAGGAAACTGCCATTAATAAAATGGGGTGGCAATGATTTACTGAGCTCTCTGCTGAACACTCTCATAGCTACTATCTCTTAGATTTATCCAGCAGGGATAAAATTTACACTCAACGTTTTTTTAGCCTCCTTCTTTGGTCAATAACACTGAAAATAGGATATACAGCCCAACTGATTTCAGGTCAAATTTCACATCTACGTATTTCCTTCTCTTAATTGGAGTTAGAATGGAATCTATTCTAAACAGGACCATAAATAGTCTACACTCCTTGAGAGATTTCTGTGTGTGTAATCAGCAGACTAAGCCACAATAGGACTCATGATAGGAGGAACAAAGTGATAGTTGAGAACATCTGTAGGTTTAGAGCAAGTTTTCCTAATCTCAGCAAAACTAATATTGGGAGCAAGATTGTTCCTCATGGTGGGACTTTCCTGTGCATCATAGGATCTTAGCAGCATCTCTGGCCTCTACCAGCTAGACTAACTAGCACAACCCTGTTCCCCAGGTTAATAACCATATATGTCTCCAGACACTGGCAAATACTCCTGGGGGTACAAAATCACACCTGTTTGAGAACCACTAGACAATAGTATAATTTCTTAAATAAGCTAGAGACAATTTCTTCAAACCTGCTTATGGGGTGACTATGAGGTAGGCCAACTAAATAGAGATGATTCACTCTTTGTTTCCCAATTCTATATTACGTTTCTAAATCGCTTTATTATTATAATGTGTCTTGAAGACCCCAAACCAACCATTCCAATGTTTAGATGAAACACTATCCTGGATCCCTCCCGCCACATCTCCAGAGCTGCACAACACATTTGGCTGGCCTATCAATCTCAAACTAGATAATTCTAGTGTCCATTTTACATTAAGTGTGAAGAGAAATCACAGACTTTCAACCTCTTAGGAAGACTTCGGAAAAGTTCATTTGATAACTTCTTCTCCGACCATTGAACCATTAAGATTCTGTTTGCGTTTAAGCTTTGTAAGTCGTGCAAGTTTTCCATAACTTACTTCATTACAGAATGAATTTTCTTTGGGTGTTAACCATCTACCTTTAAAAAATCTCTCATTATAATCCCAGCCGTTTACCTCAGCAACATACTAGTTTATACTATTATAAACCTCTATAAAACATTGTCATCTAATTTTTCATTTATGATATTTAAGGCTTCTTTTAGAATTTTTTTAGAATTTCCGAGGAGTCCTCAGACTCCTAACATGGAAACCTATTGATCTAAGACCCTCCCTTGGAAGATTCTTATCAAATATATGACAGAGCAACAGAAATCAATTGAAAATACACATACTTGCTCCAGTGAACTTTTCCATCCAGCGCCTGCATCTCGCCAAGTATGGCAAGGAGAAGAGAGGACTTCCCGCATCCCACCTGGCCCACGATCATGGTGAGCTGACCTACAGAAACAAAAGAAAGGATAACAACGGCAAGATGAGAAGGAATTCTCTTAGCAAGACAAAATTAAAACACATTTCGGAAGGGCAAGTGTTTGTCGATCAATGGCCCAGTTTGTTTTCAAGCAGTCAGGTGATCTAAACAGCTCCTTTCTCGATACCCATGCCTTTCTTGAAAAGGAAAGAAAAAAATAAAATGTACCGGTCTTGATTTATTATTTTAAAATCTGAGGATAGCCATGTGTGGTAGTGCACACCTGTAATCCCAGTACTTGAGAGGCTGAGACAGGAGGATTGAAGGTTCAGCAATGTAGCGAGACTCTCAGAATCTAGAGATACCTTATTTAAAAAATGAATGAAGGAATAAATAAATAAATAGATAAATAAATAAATAGCCGGGCATGGTGGCTCACGCTTGTAATCCCAGTACTTTGGGAGGCGGAGACCGGAAGATCCGGGTTCGCGGCCAGCCTCAGCTCGCTCTCTCTCTCTCTCTCTCTCTCTCCCCTTAGTGAGGCCCTCTGCAACTTCATGAGACCTGGTTTCAAAATAAAGTATAAAAAAATAGGGCCAGGGGTGTAGCATGGAGGTAGAACGCCCCTGCATTCCATCCCCGGTACCGCAAAAATAAATAAATAAATAAATAAATAAAAATAAATAAATAAATAGATAAATAAAGGGCTAGGGGTATAGCTTGGAGGTAGAATGCCCCCGGGTTCAATCCTCAGTACTAAAACAACAACAATAACAAAAAACACTGAGAATAGCTGACATTGTTAAAGAGAGCAAGGAAATGATTTCCTAAATTATCAATATTTGTTTTAAATTTATTATTCAATTCACTGAGAAGGAAAAAAGCAGCTTTGGACTAAAATAGAAAATTGAGAGGAAAGTGATGTAGGCTGTTGTTAAGGCACTGTCTCTAACTTCTCGCTTTGACGTGCATGAAGAGTAGAACAATCCTAACCTGCTGACCTTCAGGCCAGGTCAAACAAATATTTCTATGCAATTATCCAGATATTTTAAATAAAATTATGTGGTTCTAAATATTTTATTTTTTAAATGCTATTATAAATTGCATTGTTTTCTTTATTTCCTTTTTGGATAGTTTGTTATTAGTACATAAATATTTAGGAATAAACTTTTTTGTGTGTGTGGTTCTAGAGCTTGAACCCAGAGGCATTCTACCTCTGAGCTATACCCCCGGCCCTTTTATTATTTTTATTTTGAAACAGAGTCTCTCTAAATTACCACACACTGGCCTCAAACCTATGATCCTCCTGTTTCAGTTTCTTAATATAAATAAACTTAGCCATGGAAGACAAAGACTTGTGCACTCAAAACTATAAGACACTGATATAAGAAACTAAAAAAAAAAACAAATAGATATGTGAAGATATCCCATGTTCATGGATTTAAATAATTCATGTTGTTTAACTGTCCATACTTCCAAAAGCAATCTACAGATTCACTGTAATCTCAATCAAAATCCCAATGGCTTTTTTTTTACCGAAATTGAAAAAATAATTATAAAATTCATCTAGAACCACAAAAGATCCCAAATAGCTTAAGCATTCTTAAGAAAGAACAAAGCTGGAGGGGTCACCCTTCTTGACTTCGAAGTGTAATACAAAACTACAGTAACCAAAACAGTGTGGAACTAGTATGAAGACATATATACAGACCAGTGGAGCAGAAGAGAGAGCCCAGAAATAAACCACACAAGCACAGTCAACTCCTCTTCAAAAAGGTGCCAAGATTTCACAATGGGGAAAGGATGGTTTCTTCAATCAAACTGAATATCCACATGCAAATGAATGAAACTGGACTGCTCTCTTACATCATACACAAAAATCGATTCAAAATGGGTTGAAGGCGTAATGGGCCATCCTGAAGTTATCAATATCCTCAAAGAAAAAGAGGGGGAAAGCTTGATTTTTTATCTTGGCAATGATTCCTTGGATTTGATGCCAAAAACACAGGCAACAACACCCGAAATAGAGGAGAACCAGATCAGAGCAGGTTCGAGCTGGGCGTGGTGGCACATGCCTATAATCCCAGTACTTGGGAGGTTGAGACAGGAGGCTCACAGGTTTGAGGCCAGCTTCAGCAGCTTAGTAAGACTCTGTCTCTCAAAATAAAATAGGGATTGGGGTGCACCTCGGAGGTAGAATGCCTCTGGGTGCAATCCCCAGTACAGCCAGGCGTGGTGGCGTAAGCTTGTAATCCCAGTACTTGGGAGGCTGAGACGGGAGGATTCGGGTTCGTGGCCAGCCCCAGCTACTTAGTGAGGCCCTCCACAGCTTAGTGAGACCCTGTTTCAAAATAAAGACTAAAAAATAGGGCTGGTGGTGTAGCTAGGAGGCAGAATGCCCCTGGAATCCCCAGTACCGCAAAAAAAAAAAAATCCCAGTACACACATACATGAATACATGCATCTACATACATACATAAATGAAACCTCTGCATAGTAAAGAATGAAAATGCAGCTGACAGATGGGAGGAAATATTTGCAAACCGTCTACCTGATAAGATGTTAATATCCAAAACATATACACATCTCCTACAACTCATTAGCAAAAACTGAAAATGAAAAACCCCAAATAACCCAATTTTAAAAATAGGCAAAGGGATTGAATAGATATTTCTCCAAAGAAGACACCAAAATGGACAGATATATAAAAAGGTGCTCAGGGTCACCGATCATCAGGGAAATGCTGATGAAAACCACAATGAGCCATCACCTCTGACCCGTTTAGAGAGCTGTTATCAAAACAACATACACTCTTTCCTTAAAGTTTTTCTCAAACAAAATGAGAAATCAACTACCCATTATTTAAATGGCACTGATCAGAGAGTGAACAGTAAATAACTTGCCCAAGGTACAGATTTGTACCGAAAGAAGGGTTTCATCATTTCCAGCCATTCTCAGAGATACAGGGCTCAGGAGCAACATAGTGGAAATAAGTAATCATAACTAATGTTTATATCTTTTTAAAGTCTTTCTTTTTTGTTAGGTTCAATTATAGAAAATTATGGATGTTATCAGTAAGAACTACAAAAACACATAACCAATGATTCTTACCTGTTGGAATCCGAATGTCTATGTTGGATAATGTAGCCAAACCACTGCCCCATGAAAAGTAGCCATTTGTGACCTAGAAAATAAAAATATAGAAATTAAATTACGTGTGTGGTGCTAGGGAATAATTCTAAATTAAAACATTTGCTTCTTCAAGTGCTGAGTCTCTCAAAACAAGGTTGAACACACAGTGGTTAAATTCTAATTTAGAGTCGTTAACTATTTAGTGGTATAAATGGAAAACAGAGAATTGAAGTGAATGGGGGGATCTTCAGTTAGTGATATGAAGAATGCTAAAAATTTTAGCATTTTTCTTTGAGATTAGGAGGCAAGGAGAAACTGAGACTAAGAAGCCCATCAGAATACTTTTTTAAGAGTCATTAGGATTTGTGACCACCGCAAAGAGACTTTATTTTTTTTTCGGTACCGGGGATTGAACCCAGGAGCGTTCTACCTCGGCGCTACACCCCCGGCCCTATTTTTTATACTTTATTTTGAAACCGGGTCTCACGAGGTTGCGGAGGGCCTCACTAGGTAGAAAGAGTGAGAGAGACAGGGAAAGAGAGAGAGAGCTGAGGCTGGCCTCGAACCCGGATCCTCCGGTCTCTGCCTCCCAAAGTACTGGGATTACAAGCGTGCGCCACCACGCCCGGCCTGCGAAGAGACTTTAAAGACACCATTTGGGACACTTTCAAGGGATTTAGGTATAAAAGAGTAACATCCATGTTTCTATTCATTTAAGAAACTAGGAAGTGAGATAACCTTTATGGCCACGTCCTCTGTGTCCGAGGGGCGTAGACGGCGTGCGGACTGCTCAAAGCTGTCCAGGTGGTATCTCCCCGGCTGCTTCCTATTTATGGTTTTCGGCTGTTACATTCCAAATGGAAAAAGAAACAGATTGAAGCTTGATGGGAAAAAATGAAGGTTTTCCCGAACATTAACTCACATTGCTACTTTACTTAAATTCCAAGAAAAAGAAACAAATAACTGTCATGTTTTAATTTTTCTCAGTGGCTTCTCCAAAAAAAGCAAATAGTGGGGAAAAAAATGTTGAGCTACGATATTAAACCTCATTCACCAGCATTCTATGAACAGCGGGAAGATGTGATGATAACTGCCAAAGAGAGAAGTGAAGATACTTGGGTATTTTTTTTCTCCAGCAAGATGGATCAATGTGTCTGTGCAATAAAAACCTGTGTACCCTATCAAAAGGTGCTCAGATTAACTCAGCTCAAATTAGAATCCATTTGTTGGACCCACTGGGCTGATACACATGCCAGCAGTCCATGAATGATCATCCTTGGAATTTTAAGGATTTAGAATCTGATGTTCCCACATAGCTCGGGCTGAGCTACACATCCCTGGAGGTTCTAGTGTGGACTGGGGAAGCAAAAGGATCCAGTACCTTTTGCAGAAAGATGTGTAGTGTTTCACAAGGAGACCCATGAGCACTACAGGAGAATCAACCCCATCTCAAATGTGAGAGTGCTATTTGTAGTCAACGCACTGAAGCATCCATTACACAGGAAGCCAGCTACGGTGAGTCTTTAAACATTTAACGGAAGCCTAAGTAGGTCACAAATAGAAATTCCTCATTCTCTAATTTTGAGTTTAATTTCACATAGATGGAGATACAGTTCTAAAGAGAAGGTAGAAAATGTAATGCTGTAGAACTCTAATTTGGAAAAAATTAGATGCTCAAAATTTGTTCCAGGAAGCTAACAAGTATATCTACATAAATAATTACCTGCCTTATTTAAATACCTTATAGAAATTATGAAGTCTAAACAGTAATACATTTTAAGACTTAGATTACCTAGAAAAGCAAAGGATTCTAGAATTGGGAAACTTTAAAAAGAATTTTTTTGGCCTGGAATTTCTGTTTAGCCTTTTGAAAATTACACTGAGTTCTACTATGGGAATTAGGAATGTCCTCAAATAATCAGTAATTTAATCCAAACAAGATACTGCTTTTCCAAGTGTCATTAATTGACGTCCCAACAGAACATAAAACTATCCAATATTACAATGCTAGGCTTCATGCAAAAAAATAATATATATACATAGATTAAAATATATATTAAATATACATAAATATATAAAATATGTTAAATATATAAAAATATATACATAGATTAAAACGCCACTGAGGAAATGGAAAGTAAACTCCAAGTTGTGATTATGTTACATTGAAAATACTAAATGCAAGCCGGGCATGGTGGCGCATGCTTATAATCCCAGTACTTGGGAGGCTGAGGCAGGACGATCGCAGGTTCGCGGCCAGCCTCAGCTACTTAGTGAGGCCCTCCGCAACTTAGTGAGACCCTGTTTCAAAATAAAGACTAAAAAATAGGGCTGGGGGTGTAGCTCGGAGGTAGAATGCCCCTGGGTTCAATCCCCAATACCGCAAAAAAAAAAGAAAAAGAAAATACTAAGCACATTTTAACTTAAGAAAGTGTGCGTGTATTGATGAAATGTTATTGGCGTTTTGCTTTTTCTTTCCAGAACCTTCACAGATGACCCCGGAAGTACATGACATGAGGTGTTTAAGATGAGTGGATTCTCCACACTAAACAGGTCTGTGCCTGTATGTCACGTTCACGGTCTAGCGTCTTTGATTCTATGGCCCGACAGCCCTCTGAGGTCCACAAGGAATGACTTCATGGTCTTCTCAGAGCGGCGGAGAGGGTGGGAAGAGGGGATGTGTTGACAGAGAGTTGAGTCGGAGCTCCACAGATGTAATGTGAAGAGACTTTGGCCTTAGACTGTCGCTAATTCTCCATGGAGATTCTACAGCCAAAAGCACTTAGCTCTCAGCTTTCACAGAACACATCGCATCTTAAGCACTCTCAAGGAGGAGTGGCCCTCAGTGTTATTTTGAAGCACACAGCTTGTTTTACTCTGTTTAAAAAAGCCTGTCGTTCGTGGTTTGGCCTACCAGCAGTGACGAATGACCCTGACAGACATCAGAAGTCCAGCCTGGTTCCAATAACCCCGGAGATATTGAATGCATCTGAGCGGGATTCTCTTCTCCCAAAAACCTTTCCTCGGTTCAATTTTTCTTCTCTCCGTCTTCTCATACTAAAAATTCTTCAGCTTCCCCTAACTCCGCGAACTTGACACCCGAGTCCCCTTGCTTGAGACGGTCACACTCGGCTCACCCCACATCTCTGGAAGATGATCTAAGGAGTTCTCTGGCAGACTAAGATCATCCAAAGTGCGATGAGCTGGTTCTAATCAAATACCCGCCTTCCCTGATGCCGAAACGTGTAAGCACTCTTTAATGGGTTCTCGTCTCCATAACCATATGTATCCACACATGGACAAAGAGGCCTTCTGAGGCACCGTTGATGTGCCATGGAGAAGCATGGATGGTAGTTCCTCCTCAGACAAAATCACACCTGCTCAATAGGACAACTCGAAAGAAAGTTAAAAAAAAAAAAAGAACTCCAGAAAAGCAGACGAAAGCAGTGTTTAAGCATAGCCAAGTGCCTGTCTTAATCATTTTTGGGATTTTTAAGCATAATATGAAGAAAAAATTTAATAGAGATGGACTTCCCGGTAAAAGTTTTCCGAGTTCCACTCCTCTCCAGTCAAGAGACAGCATGCGCATTTTTGTTATGTCACGTAAACAGTGAATGTATTCATATTTTTCCAATAGTTACATGAATAACTAATATTAACTGATTGTGTGACTCATTCTGGAATAACATCTTTCTACATTGCTGTTATGAAATATCCATATTACTTTTAAAGAATTCCTTTAGAATTTTTCAGACACATGCTTCAAGGAGGTGGTGTGATCCAGCCACACTGACTTAAATATCATCAAGGGGCTAACGTCTCATAAATTGACCTCTCCAATGCCGATGTCTCTTCTTGGATGTTCCAAATTGACCTCCTGATTCCACCCCAACACCAGTCTCTGCATTTCTCACCTCCCGGTCTCAGTTCATGGCTCCAACATCTACTACCCAGCAGTCAAGCCAACATGCCAAGACCCACCCTTCAGCCCTCTTGCTCCCTCGTCTCCTCCAGTCTATCTTTCAGCAAGTCTTTGTCAGCTCAGTGTTAAAAACAGAGCCTGAAGCCGGGCGTGGTGGCGCGCGCTTGTAATCCCAGTACTTTGGGAGGCGGAGACCTGAGGATCCGGGTTCGCGGCCAGCCTCAGCTCTTTCTCTCTCTTTCTCTCTCTCTCTCTCTCTCTCTCCCCCTCTCTACTTAGTGAGGCCCTCCGCAACTTTGTGAGACCCGGTTTAAAAATAAAGTATAAAAAATAGGGCTGGGGGTGTAGCGCGGAGGTAGAACGCCCCTGCGTTCAATCCTCGGTACCGCAAAAAAAAAAAAAAAAAACAAAAAACCAGAGCCTGCGTTTGGTCATTTCAGTGTACTGCAACCGCAGCAGATTAATTCTGACCATTATTCTCTCCCGCCATGCCGTTAACATGACCTCCTTACTGAACCACCTGCCACACTCTTTGTCCCCATTGACTTCTCTTTACACAGGAGCCCAAGTCTTTTTAAATAAAATGGTACTGCTTAAAAACCTTCCAAGGACTTTCTATTCCATGTCAATAAAATCCACACTCTGTATGGTCTACCAGACCCTGAATCATTGTTACTTCCTTTTCTCAACTTCCCCTTCTTCGCCAGGCTCCACCTGTACTGCCCCTTTGTTCCTCGAATAAACTCAATTCCTTCCCACCTCCTGGTCTCTGCATTTGCCAGAGCTCCTGACCACATGCTCCTTCCATTTCCCAAAGTCCCTGTGCAGGACAGCCACCCCTTTCATCCCGGGCTCGACTCAGAGGCTGGCTCTACAGAGGGGCCTCTCGTCAACAACTCCCCTGCTTTGAATATTTCATCCCCTCTCCAGGATATACTTTTATTTCCTTTGCACAGTGAGTTTATCTTAATTTTTTTTTGAGGTACTGGGGATAGAACCCAGGGGCGTTCTACCTCTGCGCTACACCCCCAGCCCTATTTTTTTATACTTTATTTTGAAACTGGGTCTCACGAAGTTGCAGAGGGCCTCACTAGGTAGAGAGAGAGAGAGAGAGAGAGAGAGAGAGAGAGAGAGAAACAGGGAGAGAGAGAGAGAGAGAGAGAGAGAGAGAGAGAGCGGAGGCTGGCCGCGAACCTGGATCCTCAGGTCTCCGCCTCCCAAAGTACTGGGATTACAAGCGAGCGCCACCACGCCCAGCGTGCAGCTGAAAATTTAAAAGAAAGTAATGCACTGTAATATATTAAGTGGATTAAAACACATTAATGCATCAGGAAGCATGTTTTAAACTAAAAAGTATAATATACCTAAAAGATGTGATAAGAATACAGCAGAGGCTTCTTTTATTTTTATATAAGCAGGTTGAAGTGAATAACTTCTCATTTTTCTATTGAATTGAACATGTTGTTCCTCTTGAGATAATCCTTTCATAATTTATAAAAAAACAAGTCTTAGGTATTTGTTGATTGATTTTAGCCTCATGAGAATTTTTGCAGAAGTAGATGACAATTTTTCTTCATAATAAATTAAAAAATAAAGCTTATGATCTCTTCTAATTGTGCCTGTATTGAGCCCTCAGATCTGCTGAGACTGTTCCTGACTCCCAGCTCCCAGACAAGAAAAGCACTTACGATTCCGGTGTGCTTCTTACAGGACTCAAAAGGCAGAGAGCTTTCGCCAGTCCGCCAGCTGTCATCGCCGATCTCGTCACTCAAAAGAAACTCATTCAGCTTTTGAACGCTGCAAAAATCAGATAAGCAAACCGAGAATAAGGATTAACAGTAAAACTACCACCAATCAAACACCACCTAACAAGCCTTCCCCTATACCCAGGATCATGCTGAGCGCGCTTCCTCTAAGAATCATTTCTCAAGACCACCTTGGAATTCAGCTACATCCACCAAGCACCCCGCATTGCCCCGGACCGAGTGGTCCTTGAGATAGAAGACTTTCAATGCTAACACCAGAAAACTCCCAGGTAAACCAGGAACATTGGTCCTCCCAAGGCCAGCAGATCTTCCTTCACATTTTGTTTTGTTTTGTTTTGTTTTTTGCAATCATATTCCCTGTCACAGACAGTGGAGTTGAACCGGAACCTGGAATAAGGTGGTTGAAAAGCAATCAGATCAATGAGGGATGTCCTCTGATAATTCTAATTTTACAAGTGAGGGGAATTGAAGAATAAAGAGGTTAAGGTCTGGCAATGTAGGTCCTAGCATGCACAATGCCCTAGGTTCAATCCCCAGCACCACAGAAGTATAAATAAATAAATAAATAAATAAATAAATAAATAAATAAATAATTGAAAGTGGCTTAGTAAGTAAGGCATTGGTGCAGAAGAAATTCATTAAATGATTAAAAAAAAAGAGGTTAAGTAACCTCTCTAAAAACCATTTAGCATATAACATACAGATCAAGGGTCCCTGACGAGGGGCCCACCACTGTGTACACACTATGGAATCCACATATTTCTGAACCTGGCAATGAGACGACCCTATTACGGTCTTGATACTCAAAACATTGGCCAGGGACCTGTAGCAGCACCAGGCCGCTTATTAAAAACAGAGGATCCCAGGCCCCACTCCAACATATGAACCAAAATATGCATTTTAACAATATCCAGAGGTGCTTTGTAAGCACGTGCCAGTTGGAAAGGCCCCACTGTAGAAGAGCATTTTGCAAGCATTCTTTACTGGGGTGTCCTTGGGCCTGGCTCAAGACTCCTCACCTCACTTCTCCTCCTCATTCTAACGTTCTCAGACCAGTATCATAGGACCAGGAGCAAAAAAATAAGTCAGTAAAACAAAGAAAAACAGCCTGGCGTGGTGGCACACGCTTGTCATCCCAGTACTTGGGAGGCTGAGGCAGGAGGATCACAGGTTCACGCTCAGCCTCAGCTACTTAGTGAGGCCCTCTGCAACTTAGTGAGACCCTGTTTCGAAATAAAGAATAAAAAATAGGGCTGGGGATGTAGCTTGGAGGTAGAATGTCCCTGGGTTCAATCCCCAGTTCCGCAAAAGTAAAACAAAAAACCAAGAAACACGACAACATGGTTTGAAAGCATCCCCCTATCACATGAAATTAGATGTTATTATTTTATTCACTTCCTGTGAGGCTGCAAAGGAGTAGACATGCTGGTTCAGCAGGTTAGCGTACTGAGCAGGCACAGATATGTTAGGTAGGAACAGAATCAACTACACAAGTTTCCTTTGATAGGAAACTAGGAAACAAAATAAACCAGTGCAGTGGCCCATGCCTGTAATCCCAGCACTTAGGAGACCAAGACAGGAGGGTCCCAGGTATAAGGCCAGCCTCAGAAACTTAGTGAGACCCTGTTTCAGAAGAAAATATTTTAGCCGGGCGTGGTGGCGCACGCTTGTAATCCCAGTACTTTGGAGGCGGAGACCTGGGGATCCGAGTTCGCGGCCAGCCTTAGCTCTCTCGCTCTTTCCCTGTCTCTCTGTCTCTGTCTCTGTCTCTGTCTCTCTCTCTCTCTCTCTGTCTCTGTCTCTCTCTCTCTCTACCTAGTGAGGCCCTCAGCAACTTCGTGAGACCCGGTTTCAAAATAAAGTATAAAAAATAGGGCCGGGGGTGTAGCGCGGAGGTAGAACGCCCC
>PVJS01017134.1:0-36565 GCA_004027185.1 Glis glis | reverse complement strand
ATAAAATAGGGCTGAGGGTGTAGCTCAGAGGTAGAACACTCCTGGGTTCAATCCTCAGCATCACACACACACACACACACACACACACACACACTCACACACACACACACACACAATCTTTGCCTGTGGGCCAGAACCTCATCTCTCATGAGGAGTTATAGTCAGTCTTCTCCAAAAGTGGCAAGAAAGACTGGTGTAACTGTTTTGTCAGGAGGGGATATTATTCTACTTGCATATGTAGTTGGGAACTTAAGATTCTTCATGCATTTACTCAACAATATCTTACATTATTGGCACTTGATTGTCTGGTAAAAATGCCTTTTAGGTTCTTTCTCCGGAACTCTTCTTTTTCAGGTACTCCATTGCAGGTATTCCTTTCCTTCATTGTACCATGCTAGAACAACTTACTGTGTTGGACTCATCACCGTCTCATGCAACATGTCATTCATTCAATAAAATCTTTACTAATCAAGGATCCTGTGCTAGCTGTGGCTCCCAGTTGCTTTTCACTCCTGTCTTATTGTACTTACTTACCCTAGATTCACCTCCACCCACATTACCTACCTCCACAAGAAAAGCTGGAATCCCAGGTTTTCACACTACTCACACTAATAATTTACTTTTACTGTAACAAGATGAGAATGTGCTACCATAGTACCTGGACACACGAACCATAAACTTTCCAGTCACATATTTTATCTCTTTCAAAAATTCCTTATGTTTTATTGAAAACATTCTTATTATCTAAGTACTGCCCAGAATAGCAGGCTGCAGGATGCAAACCAAAAACAAAACAAAATAATCCCCAAAGCAAAGACATGTCTTAGGCATGTCCTGGTTTTCTTCCCTTAAATTTGTGCTACTGACTTTTTTTTTTTTTTTTGCGGTACCGGGGATTGAACGCAGGGGTGTTCTACCTCCGCGCTACACCCCCGGTCCTATTTTTTTTTTATGCTTTATTTTGAAACCGGGTCTCACGAAGTTGCGGAGGGCCTCACTAAGGAGAGAGAGAGAGACAGAGAGAGAGAGAGAGAGAGAGAGAGACAGGGAGAGAGAGAGAGAGAGAGCTGAGGCTGGCCTTGAAACCGGATCCTCCGGTCTCCCGCCTCCCAAAGTACTGGGATTACAAGCATGCACCACCACGCCCGGCCCTGTTACTGACTTTTTATCAACTAGACCTGAAATTATTCTGTGATTTTCCCCTAGCACCAAAAAACACTATATTTTGAAATGTTTTAGTTATTAAACTGCATTTCATTAAATAATACTTTTATTAATCAAACATATCAATCAATATTTACAATTGACGTGAGGAAACTATTTGTTACTACATAGTTGATAAAATTAGAACCAGGAGTAAGAAATGCTGGGGTTATTTAGCAAGAGCTATTTTATAGAGGGTAAACTTATCAATTTCATTTCACTGTTTGGAAATTTTAAAATTATTGTCACAGATTGAATGTTTGTGACCCCCAATTCCCAAATGTATACATTAAAGAAATGACTTCCAGGCCGGGCGTGGTGGCACACGCTTGTAATCCCAGTACTTTGGGAGGCGGAGACCGGAGGATCCTGTTTCGAGGCCAGCCTCAGCTCTCTCTCTCTCTCTCTCTCTCTCCCTCTCTACTTAGTGAGGCCCTCCGCAACTTCGTGAGACCTGGTTTCAAAATAAAGTATAAAAAATAGGGCCGGGGGTGTAGCGCGGAGGTAGAAAGCCCCTGGGTTCAATCTCCGGTACCGCAAAAAAAAAAAAAAAAGAAATGACTTCCAATGTGACGATATTTGGAAGTAGGGTCTTTCGGAGGCAATTCAGCTTAGATGATGAGGTTATGAGAGTGAGCCTCTCACATGGGAACACTGGATTCATAAGAAGAGGAAGAGAGCAACAGAGAGATGTCCACTCAGACACACCTGGGAAGCATTATATAAGGATATAATGAGTAGGCAACCATTATCTACAAGCCAGAGAAAGGGCCTGAACAAGAACTTTATCATATCACAACCTGATCTCAGACCCTGATCTCCAGAACTAGAAGAAAATGAATGTGTGTTGTTTAAGTCACCCAGTCTATTGTATTATGTTACGGCACCTCAAGGTCTTCAGAAAAGCTCACTCAATCCCATTGCGGCTTCCTTGTACCCTTAGGGTTCAGAAGTCTCAGGATTGGAACCACTTTATGGAATGAGACTTAAGTTATCAGTCACCATATACCAGTCATTCAATAGGTTCGGGAAAAAACATGCTATTTTATTATTGTGAAAAAGAAATGTTATTTAGGATAGTGTCCATAAACAATCTGCTTTTTTGTGGGGGAATGTTATGTTTTCTTTGGGAAATAATTATAGTTAAAACTTGTACAGAACTTATGTTCAAGGGTATTTTCATGCCCTATTCCTGTTTCCAAAGCTTTGAAAAGTAAACATTCTTGACAGATGATGAAACTGAACATTAGAGAAAGAAATATTTGTCCATGGCCCTAAGCTAGCTGGTAGTGAGCTATGATTAGCTCTCTAGAGTCTCTGGATCCAAAGCCCCCAAGGTTCCAAGTAGATTTCATAGTCCTTGTAGTTAACAGTACAGACCATATTTGGCCCCAAACTAGATCTGTTATCTGATAGTTAACTGGAATCTTAAGAAAGCCATTTATATTTCCATGCCTTGGGTTCAAATAAATGAATTTCTAATGAAACCAAGAACCTGGGTCACAGAAGGCAATGTCCTTTGAGTCAGTCCATCCATTTTGGTTAACATCTAAGGTAAAGGAGCCATGATCCAAAGAGAATGAGCAGATGAGGAAAAGACTTTATAGTCATCCATGAAGGGCTGAGGGCATTTTGTCTAGAGAAGAGAAAAATGTACACATAACTTTAGTCATGAATAATTCCTGTCTTATCATCTGACTTAAATAACATTTCCATTAATGCTTGGCAACAGATTTTATTAACCATACCCTTTAATCAATCTCTCTGTCTCTCTGTCTCTGTCTGTCTCTCTTTCTCTCTCTGTGTCTGTCTGTCTGTCTGTCTCTCTCTCTCTCTCTCTCTCTCTCTCACACACACACACACACACACACACACACACACACATGGAAACTTCTGGCTCTGATACTTCCTAGCTGACTCACCCGTCTAAATTTTCACATAGCCGGGCGTGGTGGCGCACGCTTGTAATCCCAGTACTTTGGGATGCGGAGACCGGAGGATCTGGGTTCGCGGCCAGCCTCAGCTCTCTCTCTCTCTCTCTCTCTCTACTTAGTGAGGCCCTCCACAACTTCGTGAGACCCGGTTTCAAAATAAAGTATAAAAAAAATAGGGCTGGGGGCTTAGCGCGGAGGTAGAACGCCCCTGCGTTCAATCCCTGGTACCTCAAAAAAATAAAATAAAAAATAAAAAAATCATTAAATAAATTTTCACATATGTAAATTGAAGGTTAAGAGTAGAACCTAGTTTTGGGGTTATAGAGCTAATACACCTTAATACAAATAAGATCCTTAAAAAAGTTCCTAGACTAATAAATGCTAAATATTATGATGTGATAATTATTTTTAGACTGTGTGCTATGGGCATTCTACAATCAACACATCAATGTAAATATATTCTCCTGACTTTAATTCGAATTGGTCTAGATTGCTGTACATAATGTTCATTTACTGTTCTATTCTTTCCGTAATCACCACTTCCTAAAAGAATAACATTCCTTATTTGAGGCCTCTGACAGCAATAATTGCAATGAGATTTGAAATCACAAACAGTAAATTCCCACAAACATAGGTTAAAAACTTATTGACCCCATCAAGTTAACAAAATAGGGACTACTCAAGTCAACAAGGATATAAAGACACATGTAAAGGTCAAATTAACATAAAGAAGTGTTGTCAAGGTAAGAAAATAAATATCAGCCAAAAAAATAAAACAGCCTTGAACAATGCAAACTAGAAATTATGAAGGGGAAGGTATGCTCAAATATAAACGAGGAATGTGATTCAAAGAATTCAGAGACGATGGGAAAATGCAAAGAGATTGCAATAAAGAAAAAAAAGCATCATGGTCTCTGGAAATTCATCAAAGGAGACGTAACAGCCTTATAAACCTTTTGAAGGTATTGAATTTGCTTGGTTTTATATATAAAATACATAACATAATGCATATATAGATGTAATATAATGCATATTATATTATATGCATTATAATGAATATTATATTATATTATATATGCATTATATTATGCATATATATGCATTATGTTACATGATTGCAATATAATGGTATATACATGCTTCTTACTGTCAGGCTAAGGAATGATATTAAGAATAGATTTTATAGCCATAAAACTATTTCTAATTCTGTTTTCAAATACTGTGCAAGAGTATACAGGTTAGTGAATGGTTGGTTACTGGTATACCAGCCATACCATTTTTTCAATGTTTTGATCCAGTTAAGCAGTAGTTGCAGAACCCAACTGTAATTTAAAACATCAGCTTTATGACTTGTAAGCTGAATTAGCTAGCTCAGTTTTGGTCTTCAAGGCTTCCCACTCCTCTTTTAAATTAGATTCATTCTCTCAGTCATAGGCACATGTACTGTATCTATATGTAGCTTCTTTTTTTATATATACTGGAGATTGAATCTAGGGACATTTTACCCCTGAGCTACAACCACAGCCCTTTTTATTTTGAAACAGGGTCTTGCTAAGTTACTGAGGGTCTCACTAAGTTGCCAAAACTGGCCTTGAATCTGTGACCTTCCTGTCTCAGCCTCCAAACTACTGGGATTATAGGCATGCACCACCATGCCTGGCTTGCATGTAGCTTCTGTTTCATGATCTAAGACTGGAATATAGAAAAACACAGTAAGCTGATGATGAATCCTGGAAGTCAGATGAACTGAGATTCAGAGCCTCATTCTGTAGTTTACCAGTTTCGTGATCCTGAGGAAATTATTTAAATTCTCTGAAATTCAGCATACCCTTTTCTAATTTGGCGATAATCCATTAGTCCTAGATAGGACTCTCAGATTTCAAAATCTGCTGAGAATATAAATTTGTCCCTTATTTAACTGTGTATTTTTAACTCGGTAAGTTTCTCATGTTACAGCTTTGTTTTTTCTGGGCTGGCAGAATGCCTAGCCTCCATGAGACTGAGGGTTTCTCCCTGTCATGTTGCAGGAACATGCGTAATTTTAAGGGCTTGAATTGTCGAGTTGGAGGAGGGGTGGCAAGGACGGATGCTGCCCCTGAATCGTCAGTATCCATGCGGCAGCTGAGATAGCTATTGCTTTTTCTCACATGGCCCCTCCTTCCCTGTCTCTTTAGAGACAAGGAGATATTTTGGAAACTACTGCTACTTTTCTCTGCCGGCTACTCCTTGCATCTGGCCTCCCTTGCAGGCTCACAGTCTCTAAGAAGCAATACCAGAAAGCTGGGGCTTAGTCTTCCCTGGTTTGGGACCTCAGAATTTATATTTATCTCATTTTTTCCCCTTCAACCAATCAAAGCATTTTTTTTTCATTACTGGAAATTGAACCTAGAAGCATTCTATCCCCAAGCTACACCTTCAGCCCTTTTTGTTTTTATTTATTTTTATTTCTTACTTTGAAAAGGGTCTCACAAGGTTGCTGAGAGTCTTGTTAAGTTGCTGAGGCTGTCCTCAAACCTGAGATCCGCCTGTCGCAGTCTCACAAATACTGGGATTAAAGCCGGGCGTGGTGGTGCACACTTGTAATCCCAGTACTTTGGGAGGCGGAGACCGGAGGATCTGGCTTAGCGGCCAGCCTCAGCTTGTGCACGCTCTCTCTCTCTGTCTCTCTCTCTCTCTCTCCCTCTCTACTTAGTGAGGCCCTCTGCAACTTTGTGAGACCCGGTTTCAAAATAAAGTATAAAAAAATAGGGCTGGGGGCGTTGCGCGGAGGTAGAACACCCCTGCGTTCAATCCCCGGTACCGCGAAAAAAAAAAAATACTGGGATTACAAGTGTGCACCGTCACTCCTGTCTCATTGAAGGCATTTTCCCTCTAATCTTTAGTGAAGGAACCTTTAAGATACTCTTCAGATTTTCTCTTGTTTTTTTCTACTTCATTTAAAAATTCTTTAATTTCTCCCAAGTTTAAACTTTTCACCTTGCCCTTTCTAGAATATTGTGTTATCTATTGGAATGGTAGTAACAGGGGAAAATGCAGCAGCTTAGGGATAAAACAAAACAAAATTCACACACACACTCAAATCATGTCTAAATGTAAATGTAAATCATGTCCACCACACTTTGCTGTTGATTGGAGATTAAATAAATGTACCTTGTATATAAGGCATTAGTAACATAAGGTTGATTCTTTTTTAGAAATTATGCATATAAGTGATAGAATATTTATATTGAATGACATGGAAATCATTAAAGGGAAAAGAGTAGACTTCAGATCTACACAAGTATTTGTATCTGTGCATTTCTTGTGTCTACATATATGTTTAGAATATTTTTGAGAAGATTCAGTTTAATAACGGCTTACTAATTTCAATGTACTATTGGCTATATACCTAACAGTCTACTCATTATGATGAAGGATGTGAAATAAGTTTAGCTCTTCAGATATTATGAGAAATAAGTATGGAATTCTTTGCCAGAGCAGTTTTTATTTCAGTTGACAAAACTTTGAAACTTCGACAATTTTGTCAAATAGACTCACACATCCTACCAGTGTGCAAGAGTAAACTTACACTAAAAGAGTTCAAAGCCGGGAGTGGTGGCGCATGCTTGTAATCCCAGTACTTTGGGAGGCGGAGACCGGAGGATCTGGGTTCACAGCCAGCCTCAGCTATCTCTCTCTCTCTCTCTCTCTCTTGCTCTACTTAGTGAGGCCCTCTGCAATTTCGTGAGACCCAGTTTCAAAATAAAGTATAAAAATAGGGCCGGGGGTGTAGCTCGGAGGTAGAACGCCCCTGGGTTCAATCCCCGGTACTGCAAAAAAAAAAAAAAAAAGAGTTCAAAATTTAAACAAATAAGTCATTCTAAATGACCCCAAGTACCCCATCAGATTGTCTTGCACATGATAAGCTACACCAAAACTTCAAAGAACTCCTGCCATGTCCAAAAATGAAGGGAACATTCAAGTGTAGAAAAAGGAAGAAGGTTTCTAGACAGGATGTTTTTCTAATGTACTTTGATATTATATTAGAAAGCCATGGCAAAAGGGAAAACTCATCAATTATTTGTGTTCATTACTCTTCCCAGTGTTTTTCCTTTCTTTTTATGATTTTATTTATTTTTATTGGTGCATTGTAATAATACATCTTGATGAAGTCCAGAGTGATAGGGACATATATGCACACAGCACTCACTGAGCCTCCCACCAGCTCCCACACCATTCCATCACCCTCCCTGTGTATGACATTGAGATTGGCATTGTAAATCTGTGTATGTACATCATGTCCATTGTGTGTGTCTGTATGTGTATTATACAAAATCGCAGACAACCCTTATATACCAATTGAAGACAAAAGGAAATCAAAATCTAGCATCTATAGAGAGGACACTTAAGACAAATTCAGCTAATTACAACTACAAAGACAATAAAAATAGTAGTTGATAATCTAGAAACAGGTCATTTTTCTCTGAAGGTTTATAATGAAAAGGTAAAAGGGAGAACATTGTCTAGCATATAGATTTTATACCTATTGTAACATAGCAAAGACACATAAAAAGTATTACATTATTCAAAATTAGACAAACACAGGAATCAAAGTAAAATTTCATTTATCTGAACTCCAATCCTCCTATCCAAGTTCCTTTGTGTTACTGGATTCTATCATTTCTTTTAAAAATTGCTTAACGGATTAATGCTGTAACTTGGGGTTTAGTCAGCTTCTTTCCTAGAACTTCTCTTATACATACTTTATGAACATTATTTCAAATGTTACCTGTGTAATATTTCACAAATATTGAATGCAGACAAAAAATGCAGCTAAATTCTTTCCCAAATGCCTTCTCAGAATCAACACCTAGTTTGAGTTGCTACTAACTTTTAGACTTTGTACTCATCCAAGAAACTCTGATAGTTGGAACTTTCAGTTGGGAATTTCTCTAACCATATTTTAAAGAATCCAGGCCTTACTTGCAGCCAGTTATGGAGGGAGCAGATTGCAAAAAGTTCAGAAAACATTATAATTGCAATGCTCAGGGGCATTTTATTCTCATTCAGGAGAATGAGTTTCTTTCTCTCACTGTGAAAACACCTGCAGATCATTTCCTCTTGTGGATTTTACAGAGTCTAGTTTCTGACCTGGAGTGTATAAAGTAAGCCACTTTATTATAAACTTTAAATGCAGTGTCAACGTACTGACACCATATCCCTAAGCTCTGGTTCCCTATAGCATGGGAGAAAATGACCCTTTAATGTACACTGAGTCGAAAAAAAATATTTGTATTGGTAATATTTCTTTGATACTTCTATGCTGAGAATTAAAGCTATGTCTAGACACATGAAATAAACAAACTGCCCTGTGGCTGATTCTCTAATTTCAGCTGTCTTAATGATCAATGTGGATTGTTGTGCAATCAGTTCAACTGTAGCAATCAGTATGCCTCATGAAATCTAGGAAATTTGGGGCAAATGGCTGGAAAGTGGGAAAGTGTTCTTACTTATCAGATCTTTGATTTAAGGAACAGTGAAAAATCACCACAAATATAATAAAAATTAATTATTTTTCTTACCACTTGCAATTTATTATATTTTAGTTCAAAACTTTGGATATCTAGAATAAAATTTGAAGCTCAAGATAATTTTTTAAAAATTTCATCTAGAAAGATGGTGGAATACAGGAAGACAGTGTATTTAGGTTACTCTGAGAGTTGGAATGTAACCACAGGAAGATTTTTTCTTGTCAAGAGAAGAAAATCTTTCAGAACTCAAGAGAAGAAAGACAGTAAAAACATGGTGGAATTGGATGCATCTCAGAGACCAGAGAACTGAAAAGAGCTCCCCGTGTCTCTTCTGGTGAGTGGAGATTAGAGGTGGTGCAATCTTGGTGAGGCTGCACCAGAGTTGGCGGCTGCCAGGAAGGTGGCTCTCAGAGACCAACTCCAGAAAAGAAGAAGTAGAATCTTGTCAAGCCAGTGATTGCAGAGAACCATCATCAAAAGCAATCACATTCTTCTCTCTTTGCTCGAAAACCATAAGACTGTGACTCCCCAGACCTCCCAGCTAAATCACCCAGAGAAATCCTGTGGCTGCAGTTGAACTCTGACCAAGAAATGACAGGAACTTCATGCAGGGACCCAGTGGCTACAACTCGCCTCTTCAAGACCATTGAATCTACAGACCAATCAGCCAAACCGCCCAGGGAACTTCTGTGGCTGAAACTCATCTCTTCCTTCAGGGACCTGAGCAACACTTGTCAAGAATATGGGTTTACAAACTATCTCAGTGAGAGCCTGAATGGCTACAGGGACTTGTGTGGCAACAAGCATACCTGTGGAGTCTGTGAGTTGGCAAATCATCCCTGCAGAGGTGGGGGCAGGAGCTACAGTCAGACATAGTAGAAACATGAGTTAGCAGACAGTCCCTAGGGATACTCACACAGGTGGGACCTACTCTTTGCGGTTCGCTGAACCCCTGCAGGGTCTCCAGCAATAACCACAGGACCTCCAGCAGTGGGACCTGTGGGGTGAAATACTCAGCCAACTGTGCTGCAGGCTCAGAAGACTATAAATTCATGCACAGTACTATTTGGATGCCACAAGCACCAAGGCCAGAGGCCAACAGTTCTCACATGACCGCAGCTTCCCAGAGTAGCAGGGGTGTTCCTGGGGCTAAATAACTGAACCACCCAAGCCCCAAGCTCAGAACAGTACAATATTTCCCTACCAGAGATTGGGTCGTGAAAGCAGGAAATCCAGGGGCCAGTAGGGGTTCACGTGATCACAGCTACAGTCTGGAAACTCAACACTCTCTCCACCAGCAGAGTTTGTGTTTGTCATGCATGCATGTGAGTGATTGACAGAAAGCACTCCACGTGATCACAACCAGCAGATCAGCAGTGGTGTCCTTGGGCCATCAAAGCTCAGCCAGCTGAGCCACAAGCTTGGAACATAGTAAACTCTGGCCCTACTGAGCTTATTCCCAGTGACCACAAATGCCAGAGGTCACTGCTTTGCAGGGCTTCACAGGTTCACTACCAGCAGAGCAGTGATGGTGTGTGTGGGAGGCATTAAATTCCAACCAGCAGGCTTTAAAGAGAACAACATAGTCTCTGGCCCTGCTGAGTTTGGTTCTGGAGAACATGGTGGCCTGCAGCCAATCAGAGACTCATGTTTGCCTGCACTGACTAAGAACTATATGTTGTTAAAAAGGTTCTGGGGGAAAACTCAAAAGTCTGGTTATTTGAGACAGATTTCTTCAGGCAAATATATACCCCCAGCAGGGGATAACAAATAGACATAGGACTCTTACAGAGAGAGGAAGAGGATGCCAAGACACCAGAAATACAAATGTGAGAATACAGAAAATATTAGAATGAAAACCAACAAGGAAATAAATTCCCACAACTCAAAAACAAGGGAGATCACCAATACTGCCTTGTAGGCAATGTCAGAATTCAGAATTTTTATTTTCAATATAATGAAAGACCTCAGAAATGAAATCAGAAAAAGTGTATGGATTATGAAAGAACATATGAAGAGAGAAATTGAGGCTCTAAGAAAGAATAAAAAAAAAGGCTTTGAATGAAATGAAGGAGAAAATAAATGAATTAAAGACCTCAATAGAAACCACCTCTGGCAGACTAGATCACATGGAAAACAGTCTTATTCATGGGAGACAACTCATTTAAAACTGACCGACCACACAGTCAAGAATATAAAGAAGACAATATAACAACATGAACAGAATATTCAAGAAAAAAAGAATAATATGAAGTGACATAACTTACAGATAATAGGCATTGGAGAAGGTCTAGAAGTAAAACCAAGGGTATTAGAAACCTCTTCAGAGAAATAATATCAGATGATTTCTCATAGAAAACAAGATGAACATTCACATACAGGAGACATTCAGAACCCCAATAAGATGAGATCAAAGAAGACTTTTCCATGCTACATAATAATCAAAATGACTGATATGCAGGTCAAGGAGAGAATCTTAAATGCATCAAGAGCAAAAGAATGAGTGACATTTAGGGGCAAAACAATAAGAATCACTCCAGAATTCTCAACCCAAATCATGATATCCAGGAGGGAGTGGTATTCTGTACTCCAAACCCTGAAAGAAAACAATTTCCAACAAAGACTACTATATCTAGCAAATATGTCTTTCAAAATTTATAGAGAAATAAAAATCTAAGATAAGCAGAAATAAAAGAATGCATGACTACCAAGACAGCACTAGAGAAAACACTTAAAGAAATAAAACACAAAGAATAAAAAAGAAGTAAATACCAGAACCAGAGAAAGGGTGAATCCCACCAGATGGGAAACTAAGTGAAGGAGAAATAATACTACATCAAACAGAAAATAGAACTCAAAGTGACAGGAAACAAAAATCATCTCTCAATAATACCATTGACTGTTAAAAGTCTAAACTCCACAATTAAAAGGCATAGACTGGCAATGTGAATTAAAAAAAAACATAATCCAGCTATAAGCTGCTTGAAATAAACCCACTTTACAGGCAAAGATATCCATAGGTTAAGGTGAAAGAATGGAAAAAGATATATCATGCAAATGAAGACAGAAAACAAACAGGGGTAGCAATGCTTATATCCAACACAGCAGTCTTTAAGCTAAAACTTATCAGAAGAGACAAATAAGATCGCTTCTTTTTTGTTTTTTTTTGCGGTACCGGGGATTGAACGCAGGGGTGTTCTACCTCCGCACTACACCCCCGGCCCTATTTTTTATACTTTATTTTGAAACCTCATGAAGTTTCGGAGGGCCTCACTAAGGAGAGAGAGAGATAGAGAGGGAGATAGGGAGAGAGAGCGAGAGAGCTGAGGCTGGCCGCGAACCTGGATCCTCCGGTCTCTGCCTCCCAAAGTACTGGGATTACAAGTGTGCGCCACCACGCCCGGCATAAGATCACTTCTTACTAATAAAAGGAACAATCCAACAAGAAGATGTAATGATAGTAAACATTTATGCCCCAAATGTGGGTGCACCCACTTTTATAAAACAAACTCTTCGGGACATCAGGTCTCAAATACAACCAAATACAATAATATTGGGAGACTTCAACACACCACTACATCGATCTTCCAGGCAAAAGATGAGTAAAGACACTTTAGACCTAAAGAATACTATAAACCAAATGGATCTAATAGATAATGCAGAATATTCCAACCAACAACAGCTGAATACACATTTTTCTCAGCTGTTCATAAAACCTTCTCCAAAATAGACAACATTCTGGGCCACAAAGCCAGTGCCAGAAAATTTAAAAATGTAATATAAGTCTCTGAATCTTTTCAGATCATAATGGAATAAAAGTAGAAATCAACAATAGGAAAACCAAAAGAAATTACATAAATACATCGAGATTGAATGATACACTCTTTAATGAGGAGTGGGTCAGAGAAGATAAGGGGAGAAATAAATAATTCCTAGAATTAAATGAAAATAGAGACATTACATACCAAACTCTATGGGACATTTTGAAGGTGGCTTCAAGAGGAAAATTTATAGCACTGATTCCCCACATAAGAAAAATAGTCACCAAATAACCTAAAGACACACCTCAAGGACCTGGAAAGACAGGAAAAATCTAATCCCAAAGCCAGTAAAAGGAAGGAGATAATTAGAATTAGGGCAGAAATCAATAATATAGAGAAAAACAACAAAAAATCCACTGAGAAAGAAATCCAGAAAACAATTCCATTCACAATAACCTCAAAAACAATAAAATACCTAGGAATAAACCTAGCTAAGGAAGTAAAAGACCTCTGCAATGAAAATTATAAAACACTAAAGAAAGAAATTGAAGATCTTAGAAGATGGAAAAAATCTCCCTTGCTCTTAGATAGGCAGAATAAGTATTATCAAAATGGCCATTCTACAAAAGTGATCTACAGCGTCAATGCAATGCCTACCAAAATTCCAATGTTATTCTTCACAGACCTAGAAAAAGAGTCCTAAATTTCACAAGAAGAAAAAAAATCAGAATAGCCAAAGCAATTCTCAACAATAAGAACTATACAGGAGGCATCACAATTCCTGACTTCAAATTAGACTACAGAGCTATAGTAATAAAAACAGCATGATACTGGCATAGAAACAGATACAAAGACCAATGGAACAGAATAGAAGATTGAGAAACAAATCCACACATTATAGACAACTGATTTTTGACAAAAGTGCCAAAAACATATACTGGAGAAAAAAACAGCCTTTTCAACAAATGGTGTTATAAAAACTGATTATCCGTTTATAGAAAAATGAAATTAAATCCCTACCTCTCATCCTGCACAAGAATCAACTCAAGATGAATTCAGTACCTGAAAATTAGACCAGAGACTTTGAAATTATTAGAGGAATGTATAGGTCCAACATTGCAACATATAGGCACAGGTAGAAACTTCCCCAATATGACCCCCAAAGTTCAGCGAATTAAAACAAGAATTAATCAATGAAGTGGCATTAGACTAAAAATTTTCAGCTCATGTAAGGAAACCATCAAGCATCTAGAGAGAGAGCCTACAGAATGAGACAAGATCTTTGTCAGCTATTCCTCTGATAGAGGACTTATATCTAGAATATATGAGGGACTTAAAAGACTTAACACTAAAAAAATAAGTCAATCAAGAAGTGGACAATGGAACTAAATAGTCACTTCACAAAAGAAGAAATACAAAAGGCCAATAAATACATGAAAAAATGTTCAACATTATTAGAAATCAGGGAGATTCAAATCAAAACTACACTGAGATTCCAACTAACCCCAATCAGAATGGCAATCATCAAGAAGTCAAAAAACAATAAATGCTGGAGAGGATGTGGGGAAATAGAAGCTCTTCTACACTGTTGGTGGGATTGCAAATTAATACAGCCACTATGGAGATCAATGTGGAGATTCCTTAGAAAATTGGGAATGGATCCACCATGTGATTCAGCTGTACCACTCTGGGGTATCTTTCCAAAGGGACTGAAATCTGAATATTATAGTAATATATGCATGTCCATGTTTATAGCAGCACAATTCACAATAGCCAAATTATGGAACCAACCTAGGTGTCCATCAACAGATGAATGGATTACAAAATTATGGGATATACACACAATGGAATTCTACTCAGCAATAAAAAAGAACAAAATTATGTTATTTGCAGGAAAATGGATGACATTAGTCAGTCACAGAAAGTGAAGGGTTATATGTTTTCTCTCACATGCAGAAGCTAGGAAGTAATTGGGATACCAGAGGGATTTCAGATAATGGAGGAGAAACTACAGTGGAGCCAGGGAGGTGGTCTAAAGGGAGGGGGGAGGAGAGGGAGGATCAATGAAGGAATCACTTCCATTGACATTATGTACATATGTGAGAATACCAATGCCAATCTCAATATTCTGTATGGGAAAGGAGGGAGTGGGGAGGGAGCTGGAAGAAAGCCCATCAAGTGCTGTGTGCATGTAGGTCACTATCATTGTGAATTATATGATGATGTGAGACTATAATGTATCAATATAAGTATAAAATAATAAAAATCTAGAATCTCATCTATGATTATTTCTCTAAAATATCAATAATTAGTCATGATTCTTTCTGTGCTAACTAAACATTTAAAATTCAGAGGAAGAATTCCATGGTTCCTGGGAAGGTCAAGCCTAAATGTCTAGGAACACATTGTTTGGTTCACAGAAACTTATATCAAAGCTCAGTATTTTAAAACAAGAACAAACACACATACACAACAACAATGAAAAAACTCTTTGTAAAATATTTCTTCTCATGAATCGCACGCAAATACATCAAATTTGGCAGTTATTCTAGGTAATCATCTAGTAATCAGAGTCATGCAGCAATCTAAAAGGGCTCACTAATTCCTGGATCTAGGTTCTTCAAAGACTAAATTGTAAGAAATTTTGATTGATTTCTATATTGTAAATATCAAAGAGATTAACTTCCATAGAAGCTGCTCTGTTCAGAAAACATAAAATACAAACAAGAGGCCTCAAAGAAAAGAGTGTTGTATAGACATCAGTACTAGACACACAGTGAAGTTTAAACAATATCAAATGCCCCCAAATAAATGGGATTCCAGGTGGATTTCTGTGATAAAATTAAATACAACTGCTACTGAAAAGAAAGATCTATAGGTCTTTATTAAAAAAAAACAAAATGCCTACTAACTTAGGTAGATAAAATTTGAGCACTACATGAAAGCTATCCTCCAGGAAAGTTGAATTTTTGCTAAAACAGAGAAGAATCTGGGTACTCAGAAACCTACCTATGTAAGAGAGGCAGAGTTTGTTAAGGAGATCACAGAACATCTGAATGAATTGTCAACTGGTTTCTACTAGAAATGAGTTACATTCCTTGTGGAATACAGTAATATATTTCTTCAGGACAGCACTTCTTTAACTTTTTGGTCTAGGGATTTCTTTACCTTTTATAAATTAATGAGGAATCCAAAGAGGTTTTGTATATGTGGGCTCTTTGTAGATATTTACCATATTAAAAATTAAAACTGGGCCGGGCGTGGTGGCGCACACTTGTAATCCCAGTACTTGGGAGCCTCAGCTACATAGTGAGGCCATCTGCAACTTAGTGAGACCCTGTTTCAAAATAAAGAATAAAAAATCAGGCTGGGGATGTAGCTCAGAGGTAGAATGCCCCTGGGTTCAATCCCCAGTACTGCAAAAAAAAAAAAATTAAAACTGGGATTTTTTTTTTTAAACACAAGAGTACATGCCATGTGTGGTGGTACATGCCTGTAATCCCAGTGATTGTGAGGCCAAGACAGGAGAATCTCAAATTTGAGGCTAGCCTCAGCAACTTAGCAAGACAGTTTCAAAATAAAAAGGGCTAAGGGTGTAGCTCGAAGGTGAAACAACCCTGGGTTCAATTCCCATATAAAACCAAAACCAAAAAAAAAAAACCTACAAGAATACACAAGCACCCATTTATAGATTGCCAGATTGATGACATCATCACTTATTTATGCATCCTCTGAAACCTCCAGAATGAAAGTGAAAATGGCAAACGCTGAATTAATATGAAAATAATTTGACCCCACAGAGGCCTTAAAAATGTTATCAGGACTCCTGAAAGTCCTTGAGGACTGACTCCTAAGATTTCATTGTCAAAGGATAACAATCACAATGGATGGGGGGGCACCAAGTGCTATGTGCATGTATGTCACTGTCAACATGATTTACATTGTGAGGTGAGACAATAATGCACCAATAAAAGCATATAAAATTTTTAAAAAATAAAATGAAAAAATAATCACAAAGGTTTATTGGGGGAATCAAAATAAAGCATATAAGGTGAACGGCTTTTTTATATATGTGTTATAAAACTGTAGAGTATCATCATTGAGCAAATCACTTAACCTGACTAAATTTTATTTTATTTATTTATTTATTTATTTATTTATTTATTTATTTATTTTTGCGGTACCGGGGATTGAACCCAGGGGCGTTCTACCTCCGCGCTACGCCTCCGGCCCTATTTTTTTATACTTTATTTTGAAACCGGGTCTCACGAAGTTGCGGAGGGCTTCACTAGGTAGAGAGAGAGACGGGGGGAGAGAGAGAGAGAGAGAGAGAGAAAGAGAGAGCTGAGGCTGGCCACGAAGCCGGATCCTCCGGTCTCCGCCTCCCAAAGTACTGGGATTACAAGCGTGCGCCACCACGCCCGGCTCTGACTAAATTTTAGTTCCATCAGTTGTGAATCGGAGTTACCAATATGTGCCTTTCAAGGTGACTGTAGAAATTAGTGTTGATGCATGTCTAACACAAAATGGGCACTTAAAATTTATAAAACATTTAATTTATTTATTTTATCCCTAAATATTAATTAATTATGAAGCAAAGTTATGGAAAATGTACAATTATTGGGACTTTTTTTCTTCTTTTGCCTTAATGGCTATATGACGGAAAGATATAGATAAATCATTTCCCTATTTTTATTCTTACCCAAAATGTGCTGAATGTTCTATATATTAGATAGCAAAAGAACTATGAAGAAGAATGTTTCTCAAAGTCAATCCTGAATGGGAATAAAGTCTATTGGGCATAAGAAGACATGAATATAACATTTCTCACAAAGTGCTATGGGAAATAATACTTGACCGAGAAGGCACTGGCAGCTTCTTGGAGTGTAGCACTTATGGTGGATTTGCAGACAGAAAAGATATTTGGGCATGCAGTGCTGGTAGGATTTGTGTGAAGGACATTTTATGAGGCAGAAATTGCCAGCACTGGACTGCTAAGAACAAGTCAGGTCCAAACACCAGAGAAGTATGAGTTGGCAGCAACAGGACTGGATGGAAGTTTGTGTTCAGAACAGATTCAGTTCCCAGATACTCTGCCAGCCCTGTGCAGTCAGAAGACAGACCCTTTTCATCCTGGGAAATCCATGGTTTCCTTTCTGGAGCTACTCATTCAGAGAAGCTGTAGGTAGACACAAAGCAGTACCACAGGTAAGTGTCAGGTGCTATTTTGAAAACAGACATTGAATTTGTGTCTCCATTCTATAGCAAGAGCCCCATTCCCTGCATTTACACCCTGGACATTAGTGCTCTAGATAATATCGCTCAGGCAAAAGAATGGCTCAAATGAAATGAACTATGGATATTGAATTTGGATATCTACCAATGAAATGGCAGACTCCTTAATTAATGTAGAGTGAGGCCCACCAATCCACAAGCCCACCCAGGTGCCAAGGATTTTCAAAGTTTTTAGCATCTCACCCTTATATTTGATTAGTGACCCGAGAAATGAGAATTGCTAGGCATTTGAGAATAGCCTCTTATTTGTAATATAGAGAGCAAGTCTCCTCATACCCTGATAAGTAGATGACCACATGGGTGGATGATAGATAGATGGATAGATGATGGATAGACAGATGGATGGATAGAAAGATAGATATAGATAGACAGATATAGATATAGATCCAGATAGATTGATTGATAGATGATTGAGATTGAATGATAGATGAGATAGATAGATAGATAGATGATAGATAGATAGATAGATAGATAGATAGATAGATGATAGATAGATCTGGAGTTAATCTGCTTAGGTTGCAACACTGTCTCTGACCATTGCTAACAGAGTGACAACTTAAATCTTCACACCTTCGTTTTCCACATATATGAGGTGGATAATCATTTCTACCTAATAAAGGTGAAGATTACATTAAACACAATAGTGCAGACTCAACACTCAAATGTTTTCCTTACAACTGGCAAAAAATAGTGCTAAGAATGCTTGAGAAACAATGTTTCAGCTTAGTTGAATTGCTAAGAATATAAAGTAGAAAGACAGGGTGGAGCCAGATGGTCAAATATCACAACTACTGCGCACTAACATAGTATTAGGATATGTGAAAGTTCTTTACAGGAAAAAAAAGTGTTTAGCAACTTTTCCCAAGCAAGAATGTTCCCCAGGGTCATTGTCCCACTCTCCTCCCCCCAATAAGAAAGACCTCTCAGCTCTTGCATGTGCTGTGTAAAAAGGCCCATAACAACCTAATATGTCTCTCTAAGTACATTCGGTCATTCACATTAAATTGTGAACACTCAATAAAAGCAAAATTAATATATGATTAATTAATGACAACAACAAAATCCTCTTCTCCATCTTCCCCAAGTAGGGATTCAGAGCTCTTTCAATCTACCCAGGGTCCTTTCCAAGCCTCAGAAAGCTGGGTATTGTGGCAATTAATTGTTTAAACACAATATAAAGGATTATGATGAGAGGCAAACATAAAATGTAATAAACACTTGGTAACCAATTTATTTTAATAGCAGTTCCTCTGCCAAGCCAGCAGATTTTTCTAGGACATAGCTCCCTTCCATATTCAGCTAAAAGAGACCAAGGGAATTGCCTTTAAATGGACTCAACTCATTATTCCCTACACAGTCATGAAAGGCTTTCTACTAGACCATTTTGATAGCCTGGCTAAAAGAAAAGGCATTAAGTTTCCTTAACTCTTTGGACCACAAAGGAGCAGGCTTTTTAGTAAGAACAATATTACCACCAGGTGTTCCACTAAAACTATCAGCAAGGCATGTACACATACACGCACGTGCACACACAAATAGGATTTGGCTTCAAGGAAGCTAAAAAATGCTACCAAATAGGGAACCTTTTATTCATGAATGATTAAAGGTTGTAAACTTTTTTCTTTCTTTAGCAGAATGTTATCCTTAAAATAACAGGAGCAACAGAGAAAATAGGAAACAAAAGGGACCAGATAAATAGAGACTGGTAGAATAGTGGAAGAGGATTGGGTTGGGAGGTAGAAAAGGGAAAAAAGAGGATTGAGGAGTCAAACAGTTCAAATAATGTTATCTCCATATATGAAGGTATCACTACCAACCTCATTAAATTTATGGGAAGAGGGACTGGAGGGAAAGTGGAGAGAAATATACCAAGTGATAGATGCATGTACACTTGTATCACTTTGAATTTCACTGTGATGTGTAATTATAATGTACCAATAAAAGCATAAAAAGTAGCAGGATCAAGTGTATCATTAGATAACATTAATCCAAATTCTTCCTCAAAACAGTGTCATGCATATCTGTGTTTAGCCTCCAATTACCCTTCAAATACTAATCTTCTATAATGTTATACATCTCTATTATGACAAAAAAATTTATAACTGGAGGCACATATAATCGGAAAACATGGTGACTATAGATCCTGTGCAAAATTCCCTATACACGTACAGGGAAACTGGACAAATACTGTCCTGTGAAGAATCTAATTAGTGTTGAATACCATAAAGTTATTATAAAAAAGTACATTTCAGGGGGATCCCTCTTTTTTCCAACCTCAATAATCCTTGGCTGCTTAAAACACTGAAAAATCAATATCAAGTTGATTTTAAAAAAATGAAGTCACAAGAACAAAATGGAACCATGTAGGCTAAGTACGACATACGACTGGGTGGGACAAATAAGTTTGTGGCAGCTACCTGTGCAGACTTACTTTTGTCCATAGCTTGATCTCAGTTTATTAATACCCTGTACTATATAACATGCTGTTAATAGTTGCTAATTTTTAGCATTTAGAATAAGACTTGCACATATTATATATTTCTGTTTCTTCATAGTAATTTTTTAAAAGTATGAAAAATGATAAGGGGAGTACTTCCCTGTAACTCATACTTGTTGAAGTCTGACTGAAACAAGGGACCCGAGTCTCTAACAAGGGCTCTTGGGACACTGTACATGAAGCACAGCCTCAGTCCTTGTTGTCAATCAGTTTTCCAACACTGTGGCAGGACTTCTATTTGGAATGAATAGCTTGTTTTAAAACAGAGATGTACATACACACATATAGAATTTTTTTTCATTTATGGGTAACTGAATGTTTTAGAAATCTAGAATTTTCTCAGATAGCTCTAATTTTAAATATATTTTCCATTTGTAGACTGTAATTGACAGCATGCCCAAATAGCATTTTATACTTTATACATACCTATTACTTGAGATGGAGCCACTTCTCTGTGCTTGAAACCATTCTTGGATTGCTAAATTGCATGGAAATATTTTTGCAATATTTGAAACAAATATTATGAATAATAATGACTTAAAGTTTATACCTCTTAGCTATTCTTCTATTTCCTAACATTCCTCTGCAAGTCTGTATTCATTAAACAAAAGCTAAATATAAATAATATAATTTAGAAGGCTATTTTAAAATAAGAGGCATATGAGATATGCAGGAAATCCTCGTGTGTCATATTATTTCAAAGAAATGCTTGAATGCAACTATAAGTTGACCTATAGTTGATGATCTGTTTTGATTTCATTACCCAGTGTCTTAATGTGGAAGATCTTGACAGTCCAACAATTTATTCTCTGTTCCCTTTTTAGATTTCTTTTATTTTTAATTTGGAGACAGGAAATGGCATTTTATTTCCTGCTTTCTATGGTCTCAAAAAGTCATAAAATTGTAAAGAGGAGAAAAATTGTCAATTTTTTAAAGGTTAAATGCAGAAAAATTAGAGTGCCTGAAAGAGCAGGCTCTGAATGGATTCGGTACTGAAAGGCAGATATAACACCGGAAGGCAAACTCAAAGTTGAGTATTGAACAAAAAGATTGGGCAATGGTAAGCTTGTAGAAACAGCCTTGGAGACACTGTTTCAGGTATTTCTTTTTCCTGTATGGTTGTATTGAGTTGTACCAAGTATGTTCACATAATGGAGAAATGCAATTATGTTTTTAAGTGGCCTATCAGCTGTTGAGGAAAATAAGAAGGGTAAAAGTCTCCTTCCCCCGTCCCAGATCTTTCCTTTTGAGTAGAAGATGGATGCTCTGAAGACGGAAAATAAGATCTCAGGAGACCAGGCAGAAAACTAGCTTCTAATTACTGATTGTAGCAAGGTTAGCACACTTCCTGAATTTCACACAGTAGAATTATCTAAGAACAAGCTCTGCACATAGATGTTTTAGCATGGGGAATACATGATGTCCTAGCCAACCAAGTGGATGTTTGGGCAGGACAGGGGGCTGGCATTGCTCAAAAATATTGTAGAAAATGAGCAAAGGAAAGAAGGGTTGATTTTTCTTTGTGGAACCTGTCAACCAGGAAGAGGTTTTTATCGTCTACAATGAAAACACAGGCTGAGGAAGATTTCTCAAGAATAAATTTTCTTCTTTTGAAAAGTGTCTATTTAGTTTGGTTGCCCATTTTTTAATTGGGTTATTTGGGGTTTTTTAGCATTAAACTTTTTAAGCTCTTTGTATATTCTAGATATTAGACCTTTGTCAGATGGGTAGGTGGTGAAGATCTTCCCCCATTCTGCAGGCTCTCTCTGTAGAATCTTGATGGTTTCCTTTGTTGCACGGAAGCTTTTTAATTTAATGCTATCCCATTCATTGGTTCTTGTTTTACTTTCTTGTACTTTCAGGATCTTATTGATGAAGTCTCTACCTGTATCTATATATTGGAGTGTTGGTTTCAAAGTTTCTGGTCTAATTTCTAGGTCTTTGAACCATCTTGAGTTAATTTTTGTGCAGGGTGAGAGGTCAGAATTTAGTTCAATTTTTCTACATATGGCTAGCCAGTTTTCCCAACAATTGTTGAAAAGGCTGTCCTTTCTCCAGTGTATATCTTTGGCACCTTTATCAAAGATTAACTGGTTATAGATATAATTAGGGTTTTGTTTATAAGTCTTCTATTCTATCCCATTGATTTATGTGTTTTTGTGCCAATACCATACTGTCTTTATTACTATCACTTTGTAGTACAGTTTGAAATCTGTTATTGTGATACCTCCGGCATGGTTCTTATTTCTGAGAATTGCTTTGGCTATCCTGAGTGTTTTGTTTTTCATATGAATTTTATAACTGAATTTTCTAGGTCAGTGAAAAATAACTCCTAGGCATCTTCCCAAAGGAAATGAAATCAAAATATTATAACCAGATTTGCATATCCATGTTCATAGCAGCACAATTTATAATAGCCAAAGTATAGAATCAGCCTAGATATCCATCAATGGATGAATGGATCACAAAACTTTGGTATATACACACAATGGAATTTTGCTCAGTCATAAAGAAGAACAAAATTACATCATTTTTAGGAAAATAGATGGAACTTGAGAATATTATACTGAGTACACCCAGTCCCAAAGAATGAGTAGACGTATGTTCTGTCTTACATGTGGAAGATAGAGAGATATTCAGAAATAAGAGCAACATCAGATAGATGAGCAGAGACTCCAGGGGAGTGACTGAGGGTGATTAGGGAAGGGAGGTGGAGGGAGATGAAGCCATAAACAATGCATAGTAGAAATAATGCCATGAATTTTACAAAATTGCCAATTCCAATCTCAAAGACTTGTGGGGTGAGGGTGAGGAAGGTGGGGGGGTACACAGTGGGGAGGGCAACAAGAGTTGTGTGCACATATTTTTCTAACACTCTGTACCCCAACATGATGTAAAATTGCAATACACCCAATAAAAAGAGAATGAATTTTCACCTGCAACTCTCTGTGTAGAATATTATCATGGGGGTTTTTCATAATTTAGTCTATCCTGGCAATGCTCGCACATTCCTTTGAATCCGGTTCCTCTTCTCATATCAGCACTGAAAGCCTCCTTTGTACTTTATGAAAACAAAGCGTTTGATTTCTCCTGGTGTTAAAGAGATGTAGGAAGCTATTAAAGTATAAATTTGTTTCAAAGCTGTCATTCTGAATCTTTAAGCAAATTCAGGTAGAAAATAAACACCTATTTGTTGAGCCAGATGTTTCTGAAGCCTAAACTACTCCCAGGTAATAAGAAGAATCTTTAGGACATTGTCTGAACTCTTTCTGCACATTCCTACCTTACTCTCTAAGATTATGAGAAACATCCGTGCAATCTGAATTAATCAATACTGACAAGATGAAGAAGAAATCTGTCTAAGGCATTCATCAGCATCATCAACAGAAATAACATTTAGGAAATCTGCTCTGTATAAAAGATTATGCTCCACAGTGCTCTGGAGAAAATATCAATAACAAGAGACACTGCCTGCCTTGGAAGAAGTCATTGTCTAGGTAAAGATAAGAAAACACCTGAAAAGACAAAAAATAAAAAAGGTCCGTACAAGTTCTATGTAAAATGAGAGGTACAGAGAAGTAATTTAAGAAACCAGGATAGTACATTACCTTAGGTTTTGGAAAAGACCTTAACAGTCTTCTAGCCTGATAATTTGCTGATGCTGGAGTCCACTTTAAAAATAAGAGTTCCCAAGAAGTGAACATTATTGTGCCTAGAACTGTTCAAGGTATTCTAAAAATGTGTATTCCTTGATTCATATAATATTTTTATGAGGTGGGTTTTTTAATATTTTTAAATGGAGACCAAGTTAATAACTGGTGCAAAGTCTTTTAGTGAGAGGCCAAGGCCTGTGCCCCTGCCAGGGTGAGGCTGTCTTGCCTCGTGTGTGACATGCTGCTCTGGCTCCCACTTCCAGTCCCTGAACATTCAGCACGTTCCCGGTAGCTCAGTGTATCATTGAAAGCTGGGTAGATTAGTAAGACTTTCATAGAGGTGAGTGTTTCAGAAAGAAAGAAGTTAACTAAGGAGACACTAATTAAAGTTGAAAAAGGGCAAATTTCAAGCAATGCATGTAACATGAAAAATGCTGGTTTGTACTCTAGCTGGGATAGGCTTTGAAAAAAATTCAAATTTGAACTATCAGTATCGATCCTGGGTAGCTAGGATTGCAGTTTGAGAGTATTATTACTATTTTTTAAGAAATTTGCTTCTGTGATATTTTAAAAGATAATTGAAATATTGAGAAACCTATCTAGAATTGAATGCAATATAATCCACAGAGCTATAATTGTACATTTAGATTTAAGTCCATGAATGATTGGCAAGGCACATGTGGTTATTATGACCAGTTGACAAAAATCCTTTCATTTTGGAATGTATTTTCTAATTCTATGACAACTTTTGTTGCATCCATAGTTCTCCCTTGAGTATTATCTTTTCTCTTGTTCATTGGTTTATTGAATTCCAAGAACAATTAGATAAACTGCAGTAAGGATTCTACAGATGTATAAGTGTATCCTGAGATGAACAAAATATGGACATTTTAATAAGTAGCAAATGGAAGAGAAGCAACTGGATGCTCAACACAGATGGGTTTATTAGTTAAAATAAATTTCATTTTATCTTGTTTTAAATTAAGCAATTTTGGCCCCTTTTTCTGCTTTGTGAACCAAAGAGCATAGTCCTGGATATATTGCTTTTTTATAGCATTGCTAAATCTAATGATTTTCAATACTTTCTTATTCTTCCTTATATGTGGGCTAAGTCCCTGCCTGAAGAAAGTACTCAGGTATGATAGAGACTCTAGCTTTGCGGCAGGCTTCGTCTACAAGTGGAAACAAAAAAGAAAGTTTTCTAATGCAATCTTACCCTCTCTGTGTTCTGCTCCTTTCTTTATAAGAAACAATTGAGTTTGTTTATTTAAAAAATACAAAATGGGACAGTGTAGTTTTAAGAATATATGTGAATTATTGATTAAAAGGCCTTTTATAAAATACATGTCACTTCACTGCACCAAATAACAATGGATTCCCCATTCCATGTAAGAGAAAACAAGAATCCCTTGACATTAAATTAAATGTCTTGCATAGTCTGACCGCAGTCACACTGACTTGGGTTAGTTATTGGGGATCGTAAGTGATGAAGATCGTAAGTACATGAAGATTATTTAAGGAGAAACAAACATAGAGGTTAACAGCTTGGGACCTGCAATCTATTAAGTTTGGGTTAAATTGTAGCCCAGCACATGTGAGGTTAGTAACCATAAGCAAGTTAATTAAACTGCCTAAAACCCTGTTTTCCTCACTCAATGGGGATAATGAATCTACCTTTTCTGTAAGGTCCTAAAGAAGATTCAATGAGATAATGGACTTAAGTGCTTAGAACAGTGATTGGTTTTATGCACAGTATGTGCTCTGCTGAGTTTTTATTTCTGTATTATTGTTGTCGTAGTTTTTATCTGAGCCCTCATCTATATTTGCTCCTAAAGTTCCATTTGTCTGTAGAGGCCTCTTTTGTTATCTCTCTGAATGAGCAAATTCCATAAATCTTCTAAGACTTACCTCATCTAATATTTATCTCACTCCATTTTGCAAGTATACCCTACCCAGAAGTTAATTCTTTTTCCTCAAAAGTATTATAATTCTAACTATTAGTGACAGTCAATGGCACCAAAGGCTTACGGGCTAATTTAAATATTTATTTCTTCATGCCTTTCTAAGAGAGATAGCAAGTTCCTTCAAGCAAGTACAGGGGCTGTTTCTACATATCCAATACAATTTCTTGCTTAGAATTGCAAGAAATAAATATTTCTTGTTTTAATTGACACACAATAAATCCAAAATGCCCTCACTCTTAAATGGAAATGGCAACATAATTTAATAGTTCAGATTTATTATATATTACTGCTAATGCTCATTATGTCCCAGGCACTTGTTCTAAGCCCTTTTCATGTTTTACTGCCTTTAATTCTCATGCTGAATGTGAGGCTTATACTATTTTAAAGATTTTTAGATCAAAAGATATCAAGGCACAGAAGGCTTAAAAGACAAAAAAAAAAAATTCCAAGGTTATTTAGTCAGTATAAGATTGAGCCAGGATTCAAACTCTGGCAGACTAATTGTAGACAGATACAATGTTTTTAATCTCCATTCAATTCTACCTACCAAATCATATATTCATAGCTTACCCATAATCCATATTATATATAAAAACAATAATATTTAAATTCAGCATTTAGAAGCACCTTCTAACATACTCTTGGCTTTTTCAACTGGATAGAAAATAGAAAGTTAAGACCTAACTATGGCAGATGTCATTGTCCATTCTTTGGGCGCACAGGAAATGTCTTCTTATACCCACAGTGAAATATCAAGTGACAAGAGAACAAGATAGAACATTTTAAAGCAGGACTACTTTGGTGAAAATTTGGGTTATATGATTAAAATAGCAATGGATAACATATTTCGAAGTGTCAGGAAGCATGTTAGGCTGTCAAAGTAGATTATTCCTTTAATTTAAAAATATTATGATTATTACTATTGCAAAAGAGAAAAGCAGCTCCCACCAACTAGGAGCTGGGCTGCACTATCAGTGAGGTCAAGACGTTCTCCTGACAAACGTTAAGTGATTTCATGGAGCACCGACATCAGATGGAACTACTGCGTCACCAGGACGGATCAAGAGAAAAACACCACCACGCCATAGGCATGCCTGGACCCAGACACAAACAATAGTATTTTCCAAACCACAATAATAAATAAACATCATCTGATCCTGGGTAAAGCTAGTAGCTAGTGCTGCTTTTTTTTCTTATTAGTGCATGTTAATTATACAGAATAGTGGGTTTCATTGTTTTATTCATGCAGATATATGGCATACTTTGATCTTATTCATCTCTTATTACCATCCTTCCTTCTCCCCCTTCCCTGATCCCTTCTCTTCTCTAATAGTCACCCTTCTACTTTTATGATTTCTTTTTTTTAACTATATTCCATGGATGAGAGAAAACATGCAATACTTGTCTTTCTGAGTTTGTCTTATTTTGCTTAACATAATGAGCTCTAGTTCCATCCATTTTCCTGCACATGACATTGTGTATATATATATATATATATATATATATATATATATACATACCACATATATATACATATATATATTTACCATACATATATATATATATATGTATATATATATACCACATTTTACTTATCCATTAACCTATTGATTTTTTGGTGTTGTTTTTAAGTTCTTTATATATTCTGCATATCAATCCTCTGTCAGAAGGGTACCTGGCAAATAATTTCTCCCATTCTGTAGGTGGTCTCTTCCCTCCGTTTGTTGTTTCTTTTGCTGTGCATAAGCTTTTTAATTTGATGACATCTCATCTGTTGATTCTTGTCATTATTTCCTGTATCTTCTGTTTCTTTACCAGTTACAGGCTTAGCCTTCCCTATTCCTTCTGTCTTCTACCTGAGAATTATGATCCGACATCCTGCTTGTAGAAACCACCAAATCCAGAACAAAGCTTTTCTTCCTTGAGTCCTATCCAGTCACTTAACATAATCTCAAATCTTCTAATATTCTCTTAGTGATGGGCCCCATACTTCTCCATGGGCTGGAGTCCCCCTCATTGTAACACATCAATAAACCAACTTTGTTTAACTGTAGGTTCCGTGGTGCTCTTCAGCTGCAGAGTAGGTACACTATGAAGATCTCATTTCATGGATAGAGAAAATAAAGGGACTAAGGTGGCGAAGCTATTGCTCGGTTCTAGATTTAAACCTTTTGTCTCTTTTGTTATTATTTCCTTTCTGTTTGTTTTGTTATATAAACTCTGGAACCTGCTATCTTAACCACTGCATTATCTAGCCTCCCTACAATTACTGCAAATATAGGCAAATAATAGAACAAGAGAGGAAACTAACGTTCGCAATCCTATTATGTGTTACCAACTTCATATGTATTTCTTAGTCAAAACTCACAACCCTTTAAAGTGAAAATAACAATCTTTGTTTTGGAGAAGCTCAATTTAATACTTTTTAAAGTCCATATTTATAAATGTTAAGTATTTCCTGTAAATGTTAAATAATTTCCCTTAAGTCTCATGACTCGCAAGTTCCAATTGTTAACTCAAATATATCGGGTACCTTAAAGGATTAATGTGGCTTTGTCTTGAAAAGTAGAGGCAAGACTGGAAGTTCTGGAGAACTGCTAAGAGACCACTGAAATAATGCAGGCAAAACATGAGCATGGTGAGAGCAATTGAATAGAAACAACAGCAGACTTGCATTTAAGAAAGTTAATGATGGGTTTGTTCTCTTTTTAATAAGGAAAAGAAAAAGAAAAAAACTAAAACAAAAAAGAAGAAGCGCAACTCAGTGTTGCCAGAATCACAAGAAAGAAAACTCATGAATGTATTTAGGAAAGCCACCCTGGAGCAAAGAATTTCCACTAATGGGAAGATAATAGATATTTGTCAAATATCTATTTTGACAAATATCTATTGTCTAGACAATAAGGCTGTCTGAATTCTTGGTGGTGACGGTGGGGATTCATAAATGCATTACAGTGCATTTGGCTAGTCATCCTGTGTTCCTTACAATGTCAAGAACACACTCTGACCTGAATTCTGATTGGATAAATTTAGCTTAGTTAGCCTTACATCTTTGAAAGAAATTATCAAATTCTTTCTTTCCAGAAGTCCCTAGGCAGAGTCATTACAATTTATTAATCTCCTATAAGTATTCTTGTAAAGATCAATTTGATTTTCATCCTTCTACCTCTTCTGCTGCTTAATTTAGCAATTATTCTGTGTGTGTGTGTGTGTGTGTGTGTGTGTATGTGTGTGCCATGATAGAAGAATAATAAACAATTGGACTCATAACTAACAGAAGCTTGCATTTTACCTTAGTATTACTATTTCTTCTTTGAAAATCCTGGGGAAGTTTATACTATTGTGGGACCTGGGTCCAGAATCATGTGTATGTGGAGGAAACATGCCAACACACACAGGAAATAGGGAAAAATGTAAAGCTTTTGCATTTTGCAATCCTCTTACTGGCACAGGTATTGGAAATCATAGGCAAGGAGACATTTATTTCTCAAGTGCAACTTGGCTAGGAGGAAAAAGGAATTTTAAAATGAAGCTATGATCTCTGAGTCTATTTTTATGCCAATGCCTTGCTGTTTTTTTTACTATAGCTCTGTAGTATAACTTAAAATTGGGTATTATGAAGCTTCTTGCATGGCTCTTATTGCTCAGAATTGCTTTGGCTATTCTGGGTCTTTTGCTTTTCCATATGAATTTTTAGGATCATTTTTTTCTAGATGTGCAAAAAGAAGAAACTGGTATTTTAATAGGCATTGCATTGAATCTAAGTTGCTTTTGGTAGTAAGGCCATTTTGATATTTATTCTGCCTATCCAAGAACACAGTTCTTTCCATCTAAGTTCCTCAATTTATTTATTTAGTGCTTGTGATAGTTAATCTAGGTTGTCAACTTGACCTGATCATGACACACCCAAGATTATGTGATTTTGGGTATGTATCAGCAGATTAAACAGAAAGCCCTGCCCTGAATGTAGGCAGCAGGATTCTGATAGGTGCGGACTTAGATAAAGAGGGAGAAGCCGCATAGAGTGCGTGCGACTCTTTCCGAGGAAAACGCATCTGCTCTCGCCTGAGATCATCAGCCGCTGGCTTCGCCTTTCTCTGAAGAGCTTCTTGATCTTCTCAGCCTCCAGCTCTTGGAACTGAAACTTCACCATCCACCATCGTTTCTCCGAAGAGTTTCCTGATCTTCACATCCTGGACTGGGACTGAATTAGTGGTTGCTCTGATCCTAAGACTCCAGCTCTTAGACCCTTCGACCAGCTACTGGTTCCTCTGACTCTCCACATGCAGTCAGAACCTGGGACTACATTGCTTCAAACTGTAAGCCCATCTGATAAATCCCTTTTTAAAATATACTCATTCTGTGTATTCTGTTAATCTAGAGAACCCTGTCCAATACAGTGCTCTATAATTTTTATTGTAGAGATCTTTTACATCCTCAGATTTCTTTTACTTTTCACATCTTTTTTTTTATTTTTACACTTTTATTGGTGCATTACAGTCTAACATCATAATGTAGTTCATACTGATGGTGACATACATACACAGAGCATTTTGATGGGCTTTCCATTCCCTCTGCCTTCTCCATACAGGGTATTGAGAGTGGCATTGGTAACCTCACATATGTATATAATATCGCTGGATGTAATTCTTTCATTGAAACGCCACTCCTCTTTCCCTAGACCACCTCCCTGGCCCCATTGGAATTTCTTCTCCATTATCTGAAGTCCTTCTGGTAGCTCGATTACTCCGTAGTTTCTGCATATGAGATAAAATATATGACCCTTCACTTTCTGTGACTGGCTAACCTCATTTAACATAATGTTCTCCAGGTCCATCCATTTTCCTGCATATGACATTACTTTTTCTTCTCTATTGCTGAATAGAATTACATGGTGGTATATCCCATAATTTGAAATCCATTTGTGCCAATGTCACACTGTTTTATTACTATAGCTCTGTAGTCTAATTTGAAGTCAGGAATTGTGATGCCGCCTGCATGGTTCTTACTGCTGAGAATTGCTTTGGCTATTCTGGGTCTTTTGTTTCTTTATATGAAATTTAGGACTGATTTTTCTAGGTCTGTGAAGAATAACATTGGTATTTTGGAAGGCATTGCATTGACTGTAGATCACTTTTGGTAGTATGGCCATTTTGATAATATTTATTCTGCTTATCCAATAGCATGGGAGATCTATTTTCTAAGATCTTCAATTTCTTTCTTTAGTGTTTTGTAATTTTCCCTGTAGAGGTCTTTGATCTCCTTGGTTAGATTTATTCCTAGGTATTTTATTGTTTTTAAGGTTATTATTAATGGAATTATTTTCTGGATTTCTTTTTCAGTGAATTTGTGGTTGACACAGAAACAGACACATAGACCAATGAAACAGAAAAGAAGATACAGAAACAAATCCACACACTTATAGCCAACTGATTTTCAATAAAGATGCCAAACACATGAGTTGGAGAAAAGACAGCCTTTTCAACAAATGGTGTTGGTAAAACTGGTTATCCATTTTTAGAAAAATGGAACTAAATCCTCACCTCTCACCCTGCATAGGAGTCAACTCGAGATGGATCAAAGACCTGGAAATTAGACCGGAGACGTTGAAGCTACTAAAGGAGGGCATAGGTCCAACACTCCAATATATAGGCACAGGTAGAAACTTCCTCAACAAGACCCCCCCCATAGCTCAGTAAATTAAAACAAGAATTAATAAATGGGATGGCATTAAACTAAAAAGTTTCTGATCATCAAAGGAAACCATCAAGAGTAAAGACAGCCTACAGAATGGGAGAAGATCTTTGTCAGCTATCCCTCTGACAGAGGACTAAAATCTAGAATATACAAAGTACTTAAAAGACTGAACACTAAAAAAATCAAATAACCCAATCAGGAAATGGGCAACTGAACTAAATAGACACTTCACAAAAGAAGAGATACAAAAGGGCAAAAAATACATGAAAAAACATTGAACACCATTATCAATCAGGGAGATGCAAATCAAAACTACAACTGAGATTCCATCTGACCCCAATCAGAATGGCAATCATCAAGAAGTCAAAAAATGCTGGCGAGGATGTGGGGAAAAAGGAACTCTTATACACTGTTGGGGGGATTGAATGTTAGTGCAGCTGCTATGGAGATCAGTGTGGAGATTCCTCAGAAAACTGGGAATGGATCCACCATATGATCCAGCTGTATCACTCCTGGGTATCTTTCCAAAGGGACTGAAATCAAAGAACTACAGCAATAAATGCATATCCATGTTTATAGCAGCACAATTCACAATAGCTAAATCATGGAACCAACCTAGGTGTCCATCAACAGATGAATGGATTACAAAATCACAAGATATATACACAGTAGAATTCTACTCAGCAATAAAGAACATATTGTGTCATTTGCACGAAAATGGATGGACCTGGAGAACATTATGTTAAGTGATATTAACCAGTCACAGAAAGTGAAGGGTCATATATTTTATCTCATATATTTTCTCTAATATGTGGAATTTGGGGATACCAGAGGGACTCCAGATAATGGGGGAGAAACCTCAGTGGAGCCAGGGAGGTGGACTAAGGGAAGAGGAGGAGGAAGAGTGAGGATTGATAAAGGAATTACTACCATCGGCTTTATGTACATATGTGAGAATACCAATGTCAATCTCAGTACCCTGTATGGGGATGCGAGGGATGGGGAGGGAACTGGGTGAAAGCCCACCAAGTGCTGTGTGCATGTATGTCACTGTCAACATGATTTACGTTATGATGTGAAATATAATGCACCAATAAAAGTATATTCAAAATAAAAAAGATTAAGAAAAAGAATAGCAGACAAGTGACTAGAATGTTGCCTTTTGGGAAACTTCATGAAAGAAGAAGACATGTGGCCAAACAAGTAGGAAGGAGACAAGGATTCTGGAAAGAACACTGAGGGTGGCGTCAACCAAGGTACACTACATGCCATTTTAGAGAGTCACTATTCCCAATAGTGTATTAAAAGCACTGAGAAGTCCTATAATCTTTTTTAACCCAAAGTTTTTCATATTTATTCAAATAAGAAAATGCCCTAATATTTGTTGAAACACAAACTGGGAAAGTTTGTTGGCTAAATAAATCAAAGTTTTGCCCAAAGTCTCATTTGAATCTCTCTGGAATTAGTTTATATCCCAACATATGTCAGTTGCCTGACACACCATGTAAAAAAGTCCAAGGGGATCTATAAATTTGTGCAAAAATAGAATAACTTATGTTTGATCCCACTTTCTAACATTAAATGTTCTTTAACTATTTGTTCTCTTGAAGAAAAGAGACTCCAGTGGACTAAAGTTCATTGAAGTTCATTGTCAGTTATTATCTTTGAGAAATACTTAGGCTTCTCCATGTTGTGTCTTAAATGACATATAATAAGCTAGCAAGGGATGCATCAGTGAGGAACATCATAGGTTTTTAGTTTAATTTAGCAAAGAAAAACATCTGCTGTGGAAAAAGCTTAATTGGTTTTCATCTGGTGTCACAAAGCTGCTACCAGGCATTACCACCAGTCAGACTGCACACTGCTGAACGCACCATTTCATCAAAAACATATAAACCCTGCCATCCAGGAAGAAAGAAAACACCGGCTGGCTTCATCTATGCCTACCTCCCAAGTTCAGTAAATCTTCCAGGAGAACCTAAAACTTATTCATTTGACATGATAATAGATTCTTCTGTTATTTGGTAAGAATATGATCCAGCTGTATGGAGGCATAATACTTGCTGTTTTTCAAACTATAAACACAATGATTCAATCAAAACCAAATTTATCCCAAGGATAGAAAGCAGCCTATAAAACAAACCAAAAGTGCTTCTGGCCAAATAAATTAATATACTTTTACTTAAACTTTTAATTTTGAAAAGTTAATCATTATTTAATAATTTTAAGACTCAGCTACCTCAAAATGTAATTAATTTAATTTAATTTTTTTATTTCTGTGGTGCTGGGGATTGAAACCAGGACCTTGAACATGCTAAGAACACAGTCTGCCACTGAGCTGCATTATGGGCCTTGTAGTTAAACTTTTAAGCTGGAGAGTTCTTGCTACTTTAAAATTAATTAAGCATTTAATCATATTGTTTGGTGCCCACACATCCAGATAGGCACTGCCAGATCATTCATCGCCTTGTACATTCTAAGAACACAGTGTATCACTGAGCTACATCACCAGCCCTGGAATCGAATTTTCAAGATGAAGAGTTCGTACCACTTTAAAATTAACTAATTAAATATTTAATTATATTGTTTGATGCCCACATGTCAAATAGGCAAAGCCAGTTAGTTCAATAAATATCTTGCCACTGAAAATCTTGGTTAACACATTCTTTTTAGCTTTATTTCTTTAAAGTAATATTTTCAAAAGAAATAATTTCTCAAAAAAATCAGTACTATTTCTGGATGGTATGTAAAGTAGCTAATGAAAGATCTTGAAGCTGATATTCATACCAGAAGAGATGTGTAAATCATTATGATATTCATTACTTTATTCAGTGGAAAAGAGAAATAAATACCATCCTATAGGTATTGTAGAGATTTCTACCTTTTTGACATCTTTCTGTACTAGATAAGCATACACACACACACACACACACACACACACACACACACATTAGTGAAGTAAAACTTCAAGTATATTGATTCCAGCATGTTAAATCAAAAAGAATCTAGTTAAATTTTGTTAGATTGGTCCCATCTGGCACATAATCCCCCAGCTGATTTTGGTATCTTATGTATTGTGGACCAAGATAACAAAGTGGCTATTCTTTGGATCCACACACCCAAAGTGAAGCCAGGGAGCATCAAGGAAGTAGGCCTTATGCTTGTCCTCACTGGGAATACTGAAATTTTGAACTGAGCCAACCCACCACAGTATCTTGTCACCTCTCTTGCTCTTGCTTCTCCTGAAACTCTGGACAGCAACAACCAAGAGACTCTGGACCCCGAACTCACCACATGCCCTGCACTGATCAGAATTTGAGCAAAACAGTTTGCACAGTTGAGGTTTCTGCTCTTTTAAACACTTCCCCTTTCATCTCAAGTTCAGAACACAGCACAGTTACCACTGGATCCTGGGTCTCCCAGTACGACAATTTCTTTTTTTTATTTTATTTATATCCATTTACTGGTGCATTGTAATTATACATTTGATAGGTGTCAGGTTAGAAGAATCATACATGCACACATTGCCCATTTAGCCCTCCCTCAAATCCCGCCCCATTCCCTCCTTGTTCCCTCCCTTTAGTGCTTTGCACAGTGATTTTAGTTTTATAAGTTTGGATATATACCTCATGCGCTTTAGTGTGTTTCCCTCCACCCCCCTCCCAACTCCCTGAGGTCATCTTCTTTGTTCATCTAAAGTTTTCATCTTCTTTGCCTGGAGTCCCTTCTAAATCTCCTTCTCTCTAGCTTCCACATATTAAGGCGAACATCCGACTTTTCACTCTTTGTGCCTGACTAATCTCACTTAGCATAATGTTCTCTAATTCTTTGCATTTCCCTACAAATGATGTGATTTTGTTCTTCTTTATGGCTGCATAAAATTCCATTGTGTACATATCCCATAGTTTTGTAACTCATTCATCTGTTGATGGACACCTTGACTGGTTCCAAAGTTTGGCAATTGTGAATTGTGCAGCTATAAACATAGATACACATGCATTAGTCTGGTAGTTTGGTTTCTGATCTTTTGGGTAGATGCCTAGAAGTGGTATTGCTGGGTCGTACGGTAGGTTCATTCCCATTCTTCTGAGGATCCTCCACACTGTTTTCACAAACAGAAGCTGAAAGAATTTGTCTGCCAAACCAACATTAGAAAAAGTACTTAAACAGATCAACTATAAAGAAGAGAAAATGAATAAATGCCAGAACCAAAGAAACAATAATTCCCATCAAACAGCCAACTAAGAAAAGGGGGGAAAACACTACCTCAAACAGAAGTCAAAACTCAAAATGTTAGGAATTAAGAATCATCTCTCAATAACCATGCTGAATATAAATGGACTCAATTCCCCAATCAAAAGACATAAGGTGGCAAAATGGATCAAAAATCTCAATCTATCTATATGCTGCTTACAAGAAACACACCTTACAAGTAAAAACACTCACAAACTAAAAGTAAAAGGCTGGAGCAAGGTAATCCACGCCAGTGGAACACGAAGACAAGCAGGAGTAGCAACTATGATATCAGACAAATTAGATTTCAAGCCTAAACTTATCAGAAGAGACAAAGAAGGTCACTTTTTACTAGTAAAAGGAACAATCCAGCAAGAGGATATAACGACAGTCAACATTTATGCCCCAAATATAGGTGCAACCACTTTCATAAAACAAATTCTTCATGACTTTAAGTCACACATAGATCCCAACACAATAATATTGGGAGACTTCAGCACTCCTCTCACACCACTCGACTGATCTTCAAGACTAAGGGTTAGATGCCTCAGACCTAAGGAACACCATAGGTCAAATAGACCTACTAGACACATACAGAATATTTCACCCAACTACAGCCGAATTCACATTTTTTTCCGCTGCTCATGGAACCTTCTCTAAAATAGACCATATCCTAGGCCACAGAGCAAGTACTAGCAAATTCAAGAAATGTGACATAATCCCCTGCATATTTTCAGACCATAATGGAATGAAACTAGAAATCAACTATAAGAAGACACAGAGAAATCTCATAAACACATGGAGACTGAACACCACAC
>PVJS01017133.1:24008-36665 GCA_004027185.1 Glis glis | reverse complement strand
GCTTGGTCCTCATGAATTCTTTAAATGTTTGTTTATCATGGAACATTTTTATTTCTCCATCAATTTCAAATGATAGCTTTGCTGGATATTTCAGTCTTGGTTGGAAGTTGTTTTCTTCCAGGGTCCGGAGTACTTCGTACCAATCCCTCCTGGCATTCCTGACTTGAGTTGAGAAGTCTGGGGTGATTTTTATTGTTTTGCCCCTGTATGTCACATGTTCTTTTGTTCTTACTGCTTTTAGGATTCTTTCTTTGGCCTCTATGTTAGTCATTTTAATTATTACGTGGCAAGGGGAGGTCCTTCTTTGGTCCTGTCTTAACGGCGTTCTATATGTCTCCCGTATGTGTATGTCCAAATCTTTCTCTATGTTCGGAAAATTCTCTGAAATTATTTCTTTGAAGAGGTTTCTTATACCCTTGGTATGTGCTTCTAAACCTTCTTCAATGCCTTTTACCTTAGATTAGGACGTCTTGCATTGTTCTGTATTCTTGAATGGCCATGGTGTGTTTTAATATCTTCTGTATATCATTGACTGTGTTCTCAGTTTTGAATGAGCTGTCTTCCAGGAGTGATACCCTATTTTCCATGTGGTTGAGCCTACTAGCATTGGTTTCTATTGCAGTCTTTAATTCATTTATTGATTCCTTCATTTCGTTCAGAGTTTCTTTCTGATTCTTCCTTAGAGCCTCAACTTCTTCCTTCATCTCCTCTATGCTTACTTTGAGGCCTTTCATCATTCTGAAGATCAAAATTTGGAATTCTCCGTCTTGCATTTCCTGCAGGTCAGAGTCAGTGATCTTACTTGTTGATGCATTGTGGGTGTTTCTTGTTTCCTTACTGTTATTCATTCTTGCATTTTCGGTGTTTTCCATTTTGTGTTTCTGTTGCCTCCACATCATTTTCCTTTCTGTGTATGAGACCTCTTGATGGCTCCTGTAGTCCCAATTGGGTCAGTATGCTGCAGGCTGTGGATCCCTCTTGTCCAGTTGGCTGGGGCATGGTATTGTGTGTGGAGGGGTACGCAGGGTCCGGAGCTCAGGTGTTGTCACGTGAGGAGCACTTCGAGGCGCGGTGTTGAGTGCGGGTACTGAGGCATGGGTGATGGTGCCAGAGGTTCCCTGTTTCCGAGGCGCAGGTGCTGGGGGTCGCCCGGGCCTGTAGGGATGCACACGTGTTCCGGGTCTTGGGCAATGTCGCCGGAGGGTGTCCGGGTACTGATGCACTGTGCTGAGGATTTAAAAATATGGAACGCTTCACGAATTTGTGTGTCATCCTTGCGCAGGGGCCATGCTAATCTTCTCTGTATCGTTCCAATTTTAGTATATGTGCTGCCAAAGCGAGCACAAGTATAGGAGTTCTTTACTTATTTTGTATGTCTTTCTAAGATGGCTTGCAAAAATTTCTCCCATTCCATAGGTTGTCTCTTCTCTCTGTTGATTGTTTCCTTGGCTGTGCAGAAGCTGTTTAGTTTGCTGTAATCTCATCTGTCTGTTATGCTTTTGTTGCCTGTTTTGGGCAACAAAAAGTGATCCAAAAAGTGATTGCCCAGACCAATGTCATGGAGCTTTCCGCTCTATATTTTCTTCTGTCAGTTTTACAGTTTCAGGTCTTACATTTAAGTCATTAATCCTTTGAATATGCTTTGACATAGGGCATGATTTCATTCTTCTGTGTGTGGATAACCAGTTGTCCCCGGTCATTTATTGAATAGACTGTCCTTTTTCTATTGTGTGTTGTTGGGACATTTGTCAGAAATCAATTGACTGTAAATGCATGGATTTACTTCTAAGCTCTCTGTTCTGCTCCATTGGTCTGTGTGTCTGTTTTAATGCCAGTGCCATGCTGTTTTGATTACTATAGGTTTGTAGTAAATTTTGAAGCCAGTTAGTGCGGTGCTTCCAGCTTTATTCTCTTTGTTCAAGATTACTTTAGCTATTCAAAGTCTTTTGTGGTTCTAAATGAACTTCCAGATTGTTTTTTCTATTTGTGTGAACAATGTCATTGGAATTTTATAGGAATTGCATTGAATCTGTAGATCAATCTGTAGAACATTTTAACAGTATCAATTCTTCCAATCCACAAACATGGGATATAATTTTTGTCTTCTTCAATTGCTTTCATCAATGTTTTATGGCTTTCAGTATATAGATCTTTCACCTCTTCAGTTAAATTAATTTAAAATAATTTATTATATTTGTAGGTACTGTAGAAGTAATTGCTTTCTTGATTTCTTTTCTGCATAGTGCATTGTTAGTGTACAGAATTTCTACTGACTCTTTGTATGTTGAATTTATATCTTATAATTATACTGAGTTTTTTTATTAATCCTAACAGTTTTTTTTTGGTGGGATCCTTAGGATGTTATCTATCATGTTATCTGAAAATAGGAACAATTTAATTTCTTTTCTATTTTGATGCCTTTTATTTCTTCTTTTACCTATTTGATCTGGATAGTACTCATAGTGCTATATTGAACAGAAATAGTGAGTATCCTTGTCTTATTTCTGATCTAAAGGGAAAAGTTTTCAATTTTTCACCATTAAGTATGATGTTATCTGTGGGTTTGCAATATTTATTGTGTTGAGGTGCATTACTTCTATGCTAAATTGTTAAAGAGTTTTTAATCAAGAAAGAATGTTGAATTTCATCAAAGGTCTTTGTTTGCATCTATTATTATCATATATTTTAATGTCATTATTTAAACATTTCATTTAATTTTTTGTGTGTCAAGATCAGTTTAGAATTTTTAAGATACTTACTATTTTCTTTGCTATTCATTCCTTCTTGAAACTCAGACCTATGTTTTGAGAAAACAAAATTTGTTGGTGCGAAGCCTTAAATTTTTGACTTTTTCTGAAATGTCAATATATCCCCACATTTATGAGAGTTCCTTTACTATAATAATATAGAATGATAATTATTTTCTGTCTTTATAATGAAAATATAAGTCAGTATTTTGCTTCCATTATTGCTGAAGATAAATCAGCTGTCTATGTAATTGATGCTCCTTTGAATGCAATCTGTTTTTTAATTTATTTTTTCTCTCTTGGGATGATTTTAACATCTTCTCCTTTGTAACATTCTGTAATTCAACATTCCTTTTGCATGGGAACTTTTGGGCTATTAAATTTATAATAGTATTTGCTTAGTTCTGGAAACTTCCAACCATTATCTATTCAAATATTGCCTGTGTCCTACTCTGTCTTGCCTCTCCTATTTGAACTCTACTTGGTTGTGTTAATCTTCTCATTTTATCATTGATGTCTCTTAAAACCTATTTGTCCCTCTGTGTTGCATTCTGATCAATTTTTCAATGCCATTATTTTGTTAAATGAATTTCTCTTTAGCTGTGTATAATCTACTTTTATGTAGGCTTATTTACTTTCTATTTTCTATAATATTTTAATTTCTGGAAGTTTTTATAGTCTCTTTTCAAATTATTTTGCTTGTTACTCATAATACCAAATTTCTATTTTACTGCTTTAAAGACATTAAACATAGGTGGCCAATATATTGTGTCTGCTAATTTTGGCATTTAAATTCTGTGTGCATCTGATTCTGTGATGTGTTGTTTGCTTGGTTCTGCCTCACAATACATGTGCCCTTGGGTGCTTACAAGCTCTTGATTACCAATTTCACTTTTTCTATAGAAATTCTATAAGACTGTGGGTAAAAGTGGGTTGCTCCAGATGAAATTAGTGTTTGCTTCTGCCAGATATTTCTGGAGGTCTTATGAGACTCTTCCAACAAATTCTCAGCTTGAGGCTTTTGTGACCACTAATGTAGTGTGATTTCAGTATGCAAACCATATGAGGTCTAGCTCTTGGTTATAATTTCTCTAGGAAGATAATTTTTCTTTCATTGGCATGAAGTTTTGAAATTATCATTTTTTGTAGTCCTTTGGAGTGGGGACAGCAGAGTGTTGGCCTTTGGTGATTAATTTTTTAAGTGGGGTGATCTTCTATTAGAAGCTGTGTCTTAAGAAGGATTGATGAAAGAAGCAGTTCAAATAAGGCTATGTCCGTCTATGAAGGTGTCAGTGCCCATCTCATTAAATGTAGGGAGACATGGGGGGAACAGAGTGGGATCTGGAGGGAACCACACCAAGTGCTGTGTGCATGTATATTTGTACCACATTAAACCTCACTATGGTATATAATCACAATGCATCAATAAAAGTATATTTTTGAAAAAAGAAGCTCTACCTTGAAAGGACTCTAGACTTTTTATTACTATGCCTCAAGCTTCATAAAACTGAAAAACCAAGGCTTAATTTTCCTGGTTTCATAAATGTTCTCAAGCAAAAACTATTTTAAATTATGAACTTATCTCCTGAGATTCCTGCCTTACTTTGGAATTATTGTTCTCCTCTTATGTGCAAGCCATTGTGAATAGAGTTTAGGATGCAGAGTTTAATAAGATGCAGGCCTTGACTTCAAGTTGATCACAATATAGAAAGGAGAAGAGTTCACGTAAGCATAATATATCATATGGAAAAACAGTGAAAGAATTTTACATAGAACATTGCAAAATCAGAAAGCAGATGTTTTGGGCTAATGCACATGGCTACAGAGAATGATTTTTGAAAGAGTTGATGTCTGAAAAATAAGGGGCAGTTTACCTAATCTGACTTGGTCAATATAGTATTCTTTGTGCCCCAAATATTTGTTGAATTAACAAATGTTTGAATAGAAAATTAAAGTCTGGCTACTTTATTGCCTTTGCCTGAAAGAATTATGACTATTGATGAGTCATACCATGTCTTCACTTTTCCAAACAGGTGTCCTAAATTTCTTTATATTTCCTATGTTAAAAAACATGTATCTACTTTCATCATATCTTTTTTTAAGTACATAAGAATAGAAGAATGGAAGATGACTCTGAAATTCAGAGGGTCTAAAGCCCTTGACAGAGTAATATTTTTCATTATTAAATTTTTTAAGTTCCTCTTGCACTTCCTTTAAAATATAAGGGATGTGAGCCGGGTGTGGTGGCACACGCTTGTAATCCCAGTACTTTGGGAGGCGGAGACCGGAGGATCCGGGTTCGCGGCCAGCCTCAGCTCTCTCTCTCTGTCTCTGCCTGTCTCTCTCTCTCTCTCTCTCTCTCTCTCTCTCTCTCTCTACTTAGTGAGGCCCTTGGCAACTTCGTGAGACCCGGTTTCAAAAAAAAATAGGGCTGGGGGCGTAGCGCGGAGGTAGAACTCCCCTGCGTTCAATCCCTGGTACCGCAAAAAAAAATAAAAAAATAAATAAAAAATAAAATATAAGGGATGTATTCTCTTTGACCTGCATTTGAATTTAGGTAGTTATATCATAATGGAAAGAGCTTTGGAAACAGGGAAATCTTGATTGAATCTCAGCTCGACTACTTGTTTTCTACATGAACCATCTAAGCCTCATTGCCCTTATCTATAATATAAAGTTAATAAAACTTGCTTGTAGTACTGCAACTTTTAAAAATAATAAAAATACAGTATATATACTATATACTATATGCTGCATATAAATAATACCATATATAAATAAATCATATGTAATATACCTATTGTACATACATTATATAGTAAATAAAAATAATATGTAGTACAAAAATAGATTATATACATATGTAAGGTTTCAAATGCATTTAATATATTCAGCATTGTTATTTTTTATTATTATCATTATTCTTGTAGTATATATGAATGTTTTCCTAGCTGAGCTTTTCCTCTAATTAACTCCAACTTTATTAAGATTTTTATATAGGACAATACAATTCTGGAGGTTTTTCTGCCAGAAATAGATATAGGCACTAACAGTTTTAGGTGAATAGATCATGCAATTTTGGGTTAAAAAGTTTGACTCAAATCCTGCTACCCTCTTTATTTCTTTCTCTAAATTTAATCTGGACAAATAACAAGAAGTGTAACACAGGGTAGTTAAAGATGTAAATGTTGGGAGGAATCTGGACTCATTCTATCTGTTATGTTTAAGTCTCCATTTATAAATACCCAAATAAATTGATCTTGGAATACATATCATATTCTATCTGTATCCATCTCTCTCTCACTTTATGCTTTCTCCCAGGGATAATTCTTTACTTTGGGGGTCCTTTTCTCAATGTCATTGTTTTCCTTGTTGTTATTGTTGTTTTTTAAGTTCCTGGAAGACGAAAAAGGAATTTGTCCTTTCCCAATTCAATGTGCCCAACACTTGAATTCCTCACATTGGATGACAAAGAGTCTCAATAAATAAATGGCCCAAGCTGGTTCTGACTTTCACAAATGAGATTTCATGGCATAGAGGAGAGAGTTGAAACTATTTCAGTGGGTGAGAAGACTGCCAAGGGACAGAATGCAAACAGAGGAGAAAGGAAAGTCAAAGACAGAGCCTTGGGGAATGGTTATTTTTAGAGGAGGATGAAAGGACAAAGAGCCTGAGAAAGAGAAAGAAGGACAGATCAGGAAAATAGGAGTGTAATGGAATAGGGGTTGTAGTGAACAGAACTGACATGGGACAGCATGGGTATTCTCTGTAACATTTATGGAAAGAACATCATGGAACAATGAAGGTATGAAGGTAGAGTCAAACAGCGAGTACCTTTTGAAATGTATACTCATGTGCTCCAAGTGAGTAAGGGCCCTAATACAACCAGAGCATCAGTGAGATAGACTATGGGGACAGGGACAGTGGTGGGAAGGGACTGAGCCAAACATGTAATGCAACATTAGAGCCCATTTTCTCCCATGGATTAAATGGACCTACAGCTGGAGACGGACATCTCAGAGGCCCCTGGTAAAAGTACCTATCATGATCATCTCCATTATTAACAAATGGTGTCACCAACAATGGTAATAAAATTTGTTCATGTTCAGGGTACATTCTAATTATTTTCTGTTATCAGTATGGAGATCATATGCTCATAAAACCTTAATACCTTTTATGGAGATACTTAATTAGAACTGTAATATATTTCATTTAATATGTAGATATTTAGAAAATGAATATGATGTATCATCAGGCTTCTCTTGATCTTTGTGTTTAGAATTGAAATTCACAGGATGGATCATGTTACCATTTACATTGGTATGCAGAAGGAAATGGCAATTCTGTATTTATGACAGCCTATTTAAAATGGGCAAGAAAGAGTTTCTTTTAACAAGGTTATATTGTATTGATTTGCCTTTCAAGTATTTATTTATTTATTATATGTGCCATTTCTAAAAAATGAAAAGCACAACAAAAATTCATGGCCATTTCCAGCTTCCGGGGAGCCAGATAGATGTTAAGAGTGTATTTATGGCGTATTTATTTCCTAATATATGCAGTAGAGTTGATTCCAAATGATTTGACTTTAGAAGCAGAATATAAATCTTTACAGGCATAAGTAGAGTTAAGGTTTGCACTAAATCTTTGCCTAAAATACCTCAAAGCAAGATATAAAAAATTCCTTTCCATACATCAAATTATATCTAATCTTATTGGTGGCCAGTGATGAAACAGAATTCCTGGACCATTTTCCACGATCATAGCATCCATTACCAACTTATATTTAATTTACGGAGGAATTATCTTATTTTCTCTACTATGATGTATATTTTTTTAAAGAACTTTGGCCTTTGTGGCTCTATGCAAGTGAATCTCTGGAGGAGGGAACTCCTGTTTATCCAGCTTCTCCTCTGCCAGGCACTGTTCTGGGCATTTTGATAATGGCTTTAGCATTTATAGAGTGCATACTATATACTAGGTATTGCATCTCAAACATTTTATATGCATTATACGTTTAATTCTCATAGTAACCACATGAGTAGGTATCTTCTTCCCCATTTTCCAGACAAGAAAACTCAGAGTCTGAAAGATTATGAAGCTTGTCCAGAGTTAGCCAGTTCATAATTGGTGAATCCTGGTAAAGAACTCAGGTTTCATTGATTGAAAAGTTCATCTCCCTCCATCATTCCCTAAATTGTTACCTAGTACCTTTTCATCTAGCAATCAATGCAATTGAGAATTTGGAGAATATTTTCTGGACCTAAGAACACTGCTGAAACATAATCCTCCCTTACCCCTCAGAGAGACCAAATAAAGATATAGGGTTCGTTCACTCATTCACCCAATAAATTCCTATTGCCAGTTTATGCCAAGCCTTGCACTAGGAGCTGAAGATATAGATATAAAAGATTATTCCTGATCCTTGCCGGCTCAAAGTCTTCACAGGAGACTGACAAATTACACACAAAACAAAAAACCCAACTTACTCCAATAGAAACTTTCACAGATTAGAAATGCAGGGAAGTTATCAAAGATCTTTCCCAGTGGCTGACAGCTGGGTTTTACAGACCAGAAGCAAGGAAACAGAGAAGAGAGAGGGTGGTGGCAAAGAAAAACAAACAAAAACCTTTTTTTTTTTAACCTCTCCTTTCAGTCAGAAGCTATTTTTCGACTCATTCACTTGCAAACCATGGCAGCAACTTGATGAGAGAAAACTCTTGGCAGAGAAGAGGGGGAGAGGAGAGGAGAGAGAGTGCAAAAAGCGAGAGAGGGAGGGAAGACAGGGAGAGAGACTCTCCTGAGATTTCACTGCAGTGTGCAGCTTGGCATTGTCTTTTTATCTGGTTTGGGAAATTATACCCTTGCTCAGGAGCTGATTGTCATTTTTGATTTTCTGTGAAGGAGGTTGACAGTTGAAAGACTGCTGAACTTTTCTGAAATTCTGCACTGTCACTTGCTTCCCTTCCCCGGCAGGCCTTTGCTTTCCTAGACTGACACCATGACGCTGATTTCCTTAATAGCCAGATTGGGATTTGAACACAAAGGCTGCACTGGGCCAGGGAGGATGGGGAGAAAATGAGCAGCAAGTTAAACAGCCACTGGAATTGCATTTATTTCTGAGCTCTCGGTCAAACCAGAGTAGCCGGACACTGAAAAACAGGGGTTGGTTGCTGAAAAGTGATGTAAGAGTGAATTACAAGTGGAGGGCTAGAAACCTGCAGACTTCAAAGCTTGCAGTAGTCTTTGTTAATGCAGTCTTCTTTGTTAATGATGGTGCATCCAGCAAGGGGACTCTTTCCTTTGGACCCGTCCCCCAGTAGAGAGTCTAACATACAACAGGAGCTCAAAAAATGCATGCTCTAATAAATGTTACACCTTAAATGAAGGATGACATTGCATCTGGGACAGTGGAACATTTTCTCTACCTCTTTTCTCTGATTCATTCCCATCTTAGTCCACTGTTACAGATATTCTTGTTTTTTTTTTTTTTTTACTTTTTCCATGCCTGGGCTTTTTTTAGTACTCGCATGACAGACTAAGTATTGTTTTCTCTAAGTTCTATTCTTGTTGACTTGCATATTGTCTAATGCAAACCTTATCCTCTTAGGACACTGCAGTCCCTGCTTCTTTCTCGCCCCCTCAGCAGTCTTCCTTTTCTATATATACACCTTTGATTTTGAGCAGCTTTCCTACCTTGTCACAATCCCATGTAAACATGCATCAGCTCAAGCATCTGTGTGGATGCCTTCTTCTATTACAAGGTTTGGAGTTGCTTGGAGTTTTATCCCTCTCTGAGGCATAACACTTTCCCTGTTTAAGATTTTAGAACCAAAGTCCAGCATGGTGGTGCATGTCTGTAATCCCATTATTTGGGAGGCTGAGACAGGAGGATCACAGGTTCAAGGACAGCCTCAGCAATTTTGTGAGGTCCTCAGCAACTTAGTGAGACCCTGTTTCAAAATAAAAAAATAGAATAGGGCTGGGGGTATAGCTCAGAGGTAGAATGTGTCTAGGTTCAAACTCCAGTCCTGCCTGCCCCCCCCAAAAAAGGATTTTAGAATCTACGTTTATCTTCCTCACTGTGATTTTATTTATTCCCATTCCTTTGTCTTGAATTGATTCTAATAGGTATTTAATGATAGTTTGATACAATTGTAAAATAGGAAAGTTGGCTAAACCATCTTCCTCTTAGGCAGTCCTTCTGTCACTCAAATATTTTCTTCCTAGGAAAACATTTGGTTAAAGAAGGGAATGTAATATCACTGGAGAAATATCTTAGCTCTAGGATCTTGTTAATTTTGAAGACTATAATGGTTTGGATTTAGAATTTCCCACAGCTCTCATGGAAACAAGGTAGCAATGTTGGAAGTGGGGCTTGGTTGTAACCTCAGAAGTGGATAATGGATTTATTGGGTGGTAACACAGGCAGGTAGGGTGTGGCTGGAGAAGGTGGGTTCCTGAGGTGTGGCCTGGGGATTATGTATAGCCCTTGATCCCCTTGCTTGCTCTCTTGCTTCCAGCCTCCATGATGTGAGGAGCACAGCCCTTGTGCCCTGCTCCCTTTCTCTCCACTTTCCTGAGTGTCAGACCCTGGCCTCACATGGACTGAACCCCGAGATCTCCAATAAACTGTGGACAAATAAATCTTCCCTCTTCTAAGTTGTGTGGTCAGGTCTTTTGGATTATATCAGTGAGAATGCTGACTGAGACAAAGACCCCTAATTTCAGGCAAATGTAAAATTTTCTATATTTTTTCACACTTTAATCATCACAGCTCATATTAGACTGTATACCAATGATTAGTATCAGTTTTTATCTTCTTCATTAGACGTGTTCTTTGAGGGCAGAGGTTTGCTCTTATTCATTTTAGTGTCCCTAGCACCTAGCTAATGCCTAGCATATAGCAAGCCCTGCATAAAGATTCTTGAATGTAGTTATGCGTGGTGGTACATGATCACAAATCCAAGGCCAGTCTCAGCAACTTAGCAAGACCCTCAGTAACTTAGTGAGACCCTGTTTCAAAATAAAAATAAAATAGGACTGGGGGTGTAGCTCAGAGGTAGAATATCTCTGGGTTCAATCCCCAGTTTTAAAAAAAGAAGAAAAAGAAAAGAAAATATTCTTGAATGTATCTTTTATCACTATCATCTCTCAAGATTACCCAAATCTTAACTTTCCCTGTGAATATTATATAAAATGCGTACTATTCTGATTCAAATCATACTTGGTTGATTTGCTTTGTTGTGGCAAAATGTAAGCAACTGCTCTGCACATCCAATGCCCTTTTAAATGTGAATGTGTTTTGCACAAACACATATTAAGACATTCAATTATGCAACCAACTCAAAAGGATGAATTTGAAAATATGAACATATGTGATTTAAAAACAGAAAGGTAAAAATTAGCATCTCAAAATTTCTAAGGAAACATAAAGGATTTCAGAGATGAGCTGTGTCTGTACATCATATAAAACATTGAGAACACTTAAGTCAAATCTTCAGATGCTGTACTCTGTCCTTACTTAGATTTCTATTATTTAATGAATGCTAAAGCCTTCGGAGCCAGTGCAGATGGACTGACTAGCTATTCTGATTGTAATCAACCACACAAGGAAGCAAGATGCCCAGATATATTTTTGTTCATTGATTCACTGGGGGCAGAGCAGGAGATATAAAATGTACAAAGCCTGCCTATCAAGCACAAGTACAAAGGTGCTATCCTTGACACAGGGAAGCAGGAAACCAAAACAAGAGCCCCAAATAACGTTTTCATGAAGACAAGAAGCCTGCTGCAGTGCAGGGGGAGGGATTCAAGCTGTAACAGCTAGCAGAGGCGCTGTGCCATGGAAACTCCTCAGCTACTGCCTGGAGAGATCTCAAGAAGCCCTAAAAAGGAAGAAAAAGCAGCTTCGGTGTGAATATAGAAAAAATAGAGAAAGAGAAAAAATTAGAAGCTATTTGTAGGCAGGCATGCATGTCCAAGCTTACGCCAGTGAGGAAAAGGAGGGGGACCGAAAGAACGAATTCTGGGTGAAATGCTTTGGGGGGGGGCTAAAATATTTAAATGTTAGGATATCCCTTTGTCTCAATTATGGTTATGTCATTATCTTTTTAATATGTACTGTCTGAAGTCATCTCCTATAGGTCTCCCATGATTTGGGATCTTACTAGGAAAAGTTAGACACTATCTAGCTCTTCATATTTTCTTAGAGTTCTGTGTACATAATACAGAAAAGATAAAATAAAAGTTGAAATGTAAATCCGAATAACTTTCTACATCTTGTTGGTCACAAAGCTGCACTGAGACTGAAACTGGATGGGTTATTTGGAGTTCCTAGGGTGGAATCGTGTCTGGAAGAGAATGGAGTGTTGGGGGAGGGGCACATGGGTAATGGAGTAGTTGGGCCTTTATTAAATCATTCAGTATATATTCATTGAGAGCCTATTATCATATAGACATTGTAATGGATTCTAGATAAATGATAAAGAATGAAAAAGACAAGGCCCCTGTTCCCATGGTACCCATGGATTAGTAAGGGAGAAAATCATTAAATAAAGACACAGAATAAATCTATAATCACATCTTAACATGAGGTACAAAAGATTAAAAAAAATCCACCAAGAAAGAGATTAATATGTTTGAGTAACTAAAACAAGTGTTGTAATTCCATTTTTGCAAGTTATATGTACTTGTATTTTGATTGTGGGAAAGTTACTTAATACCTCCAAGCCTTGGTTTTCTTTATTTTTTTTTTTGCGGTACGGGGGATTGAACCCAGGGGCATTCTACCTCTGCGCTACAACCCCGGCCCTATTTTTTTATCCTTTATTTTGAAACCAGGTCTCACAAAGTTGCGGAGGGCCTCACTAGGTAGAGAGAGAGAGAGAGAGAGAGAGAGAGAGAGAGA
>PVJS01017133.1:0-23908 GCA_004027185.1 Glis glis | reverse complement strand
ACTAAGTCAGGAGATTGCAGGTTTGAGGCCACCCTCAGCAACTTAGTGAACCCTCTACAACTTAGTGAGACCCTATTTCAAAATAAAAAATAAAATAGGGCTGGAGGTATAGCTCAGAGGTAGAATGTCCCTGGGTTGAATACCCAGTGCCACAAACAACAACAATAACAACAACAAAACCTTCATAATGCTGTGTGACTAAAACGAAACAAGTGTCTAACACAAATCTAGTTTGGCTATTATGGATAACTTAGAGTCAACTAGAAAACCTTTCATTCTAGTTACATTACCCACAATGGCATCTATATTTTCTTCTCTTCCCTAAGTGTGTATGATAGGATCTGGCTGGTATAGATACTGACTGCTGACCTTCAAGGTCAAATCCAGTACCCTTTCCTGTGCTCTTAGTCTAGGATCCTGTTCTGTCATGGCTAGTCAGCCCAAGAAACAACTTCTATATAAAAATGTATCCAGAATCACCTTTATAATTATTTTACCACCAATAAACAATCCATCCCTTATTTTGTGAAGTGGCAGAAATGACATTAGCTCTTTATGTGGACTATTATTTTGACTAATCTGTCACTGGTCTGTGCATTTCATCTTTAAAACACCCTTTTGGGAATCGAATATAGAAGATTCATTCCTGGGGCTGTGCATTCTGGAAAGCCTGAAGTCCCAGGTCTTCTGGCATAAAGAAGAGTGTTAACTTTTCAGGCCTAATAATTAGCACAGTGGGGTGAATAACTGAACAGTGCTTTGAAGATTCAGGGTCCTGTGATGCTCCAGGTCAACATGCTAATGAATTAATAATTCTACACGCTAAGAGCTGAAAATGAATGACATGAACCCTGGACTACACCTCAGAAATTGATTTCTTTACAAAACAATTCTTGTATGTCCCTGTTTTTAATGCTTTGCCTCTTTGGCTTAAAGGAATTAATTCTGGTTCATCAACTAATAACAGGAAATTTACTCCTGGTTATTTCAAATTCTAAGAATTGAATCTGAGAGGATCTTGGCATTTAAAGTGAAAATTGCTAATGTGTAGACACACCATTTCCTCCATCCATGCCTCAGCCATGTTTTTAATGGCAGACACTGTAGACTCGGAGTGAAATTTCCCTAACTTGGAAGTCATTCCTGGTTCAGGCCGTATAATGCATAACCTGATCAGGCAAGCAACCACTGCTAAATCTTATTGTAGAGAGAAGCCTTTTATAAAAAATACTGCAGCCAGGCGTGGTGGTGCATGCTTGTAATCCCAGTACTTGGGAGGCTAAGACAGGAGGATTGCAGGTTCGAGGCCAGCCTCAGCTACTTAGTGAGACCCTGTTTCAAAATAAAGGATAAAAAATAGGGCTGGGGGTATAGCTCAGAGGTAGAATGCCCCTGGGTTCAATCCCCAGTACTGCAAACAATAAAAATAAAAATAAAATAAAATAAAAAATAAATACTGCATCCTAGGCTTTATCTCAGATACACAGAAGGGGAAATTCTAGTGGTAGAAATTTCAAATCTGGAATTAAAAAAAAAATCTCCAGGTGATTCTGGTGCACGAGGTCTGTGGATATGCTTTTGAGCACTAGCAGAAAGCAAGTGGAAAACAGCTGTGTGTGTTTTGTACTAATGCGAGTCCCTTTCTGCCCACAGGTACATTTCTGACAGTCATTACTGATGTAATCAGTGATTTTGCTGATTACAGTTGTTCTTTCTCTAGTTATGCCTCAGATGTGCTGTAATTCAAAATGAAGCTCCATTTCAAGTATTGGGAGGGAAGGTAGCATTGCTTACTTACAAATATTTTCTTCTCTCTCTCTCTCTCTCTTTTTTTTGTAGTACTCTACTGAGAAAAATACTGAAAATAAGGTGTGTATGTGTGTGTATTTGTGTGTGTATTCGTGTGTATGTGTTTTTCCTGGAATAATAGCAGCCTCAATGAGAAGCCCTTTCATTAGGATTATAGCATAAGGGACTATAAAAAACATCCTTAGGTAAATTGCCATTTTGTAAGCTTCTCAGTTTGAATTATTCAGCTTTGGTTACTATGGAACCGCAAGCCTTGTTCACTTTACAGAGGAAAATTCTAATGGTCCCCCAGTGTCCCCAGACTGAGGAGGAGCTCATTAAAGGAAAAGTACTGCTTTCCCTGTAAAAGACACACAAGCCAGCTGCAGAAAGTCCACATCAGGGTTTTAGGTGTACCTTCCATTCCGCAGGGCTTGCACTTTCAGACCCAGGCTATTCCTTGAAGTGTTAAGACGAGTCCTTGCTGGAAACAGAACAGTCATTATGCTTAGGTCAACTCAATCCTAGGGGTCTGACATTTTGGAATAAGGAGCTAAGTTTAGTCCTTTTTTATAATAAGTGAAGTATACGTATTTAGCTTTTATTTAACACTATCTTTACACTGCTAGTGATTTATTTACAAAATTACATATAATTCTCTTGATGATGCTAAGGGAGAATTACTCTATTTTATAAAGGTGGGAACTGGGATTTAGAGTAGTCAGATAAATTACCCAAGTAAGTAAAAGAGCCTAAATTCGAATCAAATTCTAACTCCAAATCCTGGACTTCAACACTTAAGGATACATGGTGAGGACTCAGTGATATAAAAGCCCTTTCTTGCTACTAACCAATTATTCTCCAAGAACCAGGGGTACATTCTCTTCCATTCCAGCTGAGGGGAGATTTTGAGCATGTTGCAGTCAGCAACATACACACTCCCTCCCCTCTGTCATCCCAGGACTGGTGCCAGGAATTTGAACCCCTCTGCTAAGTGACCACAGCTCCTCTTTCTTTGAGTTTATGAGGTCTGGGGACATTGCAAAGGAAATGGGTTTGTGGCTCCCTATTCCCACCCCATAAGGTTAGGTTGGGTAGAGGACAGACAGTCTTCAGGCATAGATGGAGGCAGACCAGGGTCAGGACTCCATAGGGTAAAGTTAGGGCAGTCTGCCAGTGTATGGCTAACCCAATCTTGCTAATAAGAAATTGAGGCAAGGTAGGTTGAATTTTTCAGGTTTACAAGGGAAAAACTAATTCTTCGGCAATAGATCCACAGCTTCTTTTCTGACTCATCTGTAAAACCAAAATATTTTATTGACTGAGGGGATCTAAAGATAATCGAGTCCAAAGCCCTGGACAGAGGATGGGCAAGAAGCAGAACCCTAGCCTCCTGACCACAAGACCAGCCTTTCTGCACTATATCATGCCTCTCTCTGGTCAAGGTCAATTCACTAGAGGAGGCTGCACAAGGAGCAGTAACTTCAGGGGCAGGAGACTTTGGCATGAAAAGGTAGCCTTTGGCAAAAAGCAGGCGATGGTTGGGAGGGGGTAGATGAAGCTTAAAATAAAAGAGCAAGGCAAAGGGAATCCATGACAGGCAATATTGTCCCAATTTACCATTGAGTCCCAGTTGCCTTCGGGTCTGGGGGTGATGCCCTGACCTTCAAGCCACCAGGAGGCCCAGAAATCTCACTTAATGAAACCAATTGCATTCTTCAGAGGAAACCTCAAACTGCTATTACATTTTTCCCCTCTAGGTTTTATTGCCTCAACTTTCACCTTTCATATGCAAAAGAAGCTGCTTAAAAGCCTGGGAGGTTCTCTCCAAATTACTTTTGCATCTGTGAACTGCTTTTAACTTTGATCCCCAGTGTCAGCCCCAGACAAAGTTTCCTGCAGAATGTTAAAGACACTGTTTCTCCACGAGAAGGCGCTAGCTGGGTTGGTGTTGCTGCAGTAGCCGGGGTCCCCCAAGCATGGTCCAGCTTTCAGGGGGAATGTGACAAAGTGGAAGAAGAGCAAGGGATTGAATTTGCCTACAGTACTTGGAGATGCTTTGGAGAAGTAATTCTCAAATTTCAGTGTGCATAAAATTGTTAAAGAATGTGACCCCTGGGGCCCACCTTCTGACCTGTAGTTTTTGATTCAGAAAGACTAGACTCAGGAATCTGCCTGCTTAAGAAGGGCCCCAGATGGTTTGGCTACAAGGGGTACCTGGATTGCATTTTGAGGAATTCTCATTTAGAGTCTTGCTGCTCAAAGTGTGGTCCTGACTATCAGTTGGGGCAACCCTGGGAATTAATACAAATGCAGAAACGCAGGCCTCAACCTTAACCTGATATTCCAGGAGAAATGGCAGCTGTCCCCTAGGGCTGGGGTGTAAAGTTGCTGTGGCCAGTTACTGGAACTGGGCTTTATTGTGATCAGGTTATATTTTCCTATCAAGTATCCAAGTACTGTAATCCCAGTACTGGGGAGGCTGAGACAGGAGGATCACAGGTTGAAGACCAACCTTAGCAATTTAGCAAGACCCTGCTTCAAAATAAAAAATAAAAAAGGGCTGGAGGTGTATCTCAGAGGTAGAAGGCCCCTGGGTTTAATCCCTAGTACCATGAATAAGTAGAAAAGAAAGAAAGAGAGAGAGAGAGAGAGAGAGAGAGAGAGAAAAGAGAGAGAGAGAAAAGAGAGAGAAAGAAAAGAGAGAGAAAGAAAAAAAGAAAAGAAAAGAAAAGAAAAGAAAAGAAAAGAAAAGAAAAGAAAAAAAGAAAAGAAAAGAAAGAAAAAATTTTTGCCTAACAGTTCTGGAGCTGGACGTCCAAGATCAGGCGTCCTCAGGCTTTTTCCTCTGTCTCCTTAGGTTACAGATGACTGGCTTCTCCCTTAGTCTTCACATAGTGTTTCCTGTGCACACCCATGTTTGATGTCTGCACATTCAAACTTCCTCTTATAAGGATTCCAATCAAATGCCCTAATGGCCTTATTTTAACTGAATCACCTCTTTAAAGGTTCTACCTCTAAATACAGTTGCATCCTGAGGTACTAGGGGTTGAGGGTTCAATATAAGAATTCTCAAGGGACACCATTCTGGCCTTAAAGGGGATATAGTGATTGTTAATAGCCCTGCTTCTGTGCAATTCTGTCACTGGGAAGAAGCCTGAGAAGTTTGGAAACTCAGATCTAAAGGGGTCTAGACTCCCTTAACCCTCTGTTTATCCTTTGTTCTCCATCTTTGTAAATGGCACTATTTTGGCTTAATTTGCCAAAGACGGATACCTGGTAACCTGATGCTCCCTCTGCCTTGCCATCCCCATTCAATTAGTCACCACATCCTACCATGCTTACCTCTTCTCTTTCCAATACAACAATTCTGATTTCCACCACTTTGGTCCCTGCCCCTTCATCTCCCATCACACTAGGTGTGACCCTCACCCACACTGGAAATATTAGCTCACTTTTCTTACCCATATCTTAGCCTTTGGTCGTATTTACAGAATCTAGTCCTTTATTTACATTAGAAGAATGTTTATTATAAAATAAAAATCACATCATCCTCCTGCTTAAAGTTCTTCATGGTTTACATTGCCCTAAGGAAAAAATGAACTCTTAGGGCTAGAGGAAGCCAGGCATGGTGGTGCATGCCTGTAATGCCAGTACTTGATCACAGGTTCGAAGTCAACCTCAGCAACTTAGCAAGATCCTGTTTCAAAATTAAAAAAATAAAAAAGGGCTGGGAGTGTAGCTTAGAGTTAGAATGACCCTGGGTTCAATTCCCAGGACCAAAAAATATAGGGCTAGGGGATGTAGCTGGGAAGCAGAGCGCTTTCCTAGAATATATGAGTCCTTGAGTTTGATCCCCAGAACTGCATGAAGACAAAGAAGATGACAAAGATGGTGAAGACAGGATTAAGAATAAGAATAAGGGGAGGAGGAGGAGGAGGAGGAGGAGGAGGAGGAGGAGGAGGAGGACAGCAGTCTACATAGCATACTTTACAAAGCTCTTTATGATCTGGCACCTGCTTCCCATGCCGGTCTCCTTTCTCCCTCTGCCCTCCACTCCGCTTCTTCACATGACCCCGCTTTCTAGCCATCCCACATTCCCCATTAGCTCATTGCCTCTTACGTGTGAGCTTCTGCAAAAGCTCCACTTTCTGCCTGGAACTCCACTTTTTCTCTTTCTTCCCTTCTGCCCTCTCCCTTAACTTTTTATTATCATTCAAATTTCAGCCTACAGGTCACTTCTCCCTGAAGCCTTATTTACCTGATTGTCTAGTGTAAGTAGGTGGCTTTCTTTAGCACTTGTGTTGCTCATTCCATTTTTTCAACCCCCTTATTTTTTTTTCCATTGGACTAAAAATTCCTTGGAGACAGGGAATTTTGTGTTTCACTTACAGCTGTGTTTCTGATCCTTGTCTAGTGTCACCTGGATGCAAGTGCAGGTAATCACCCCTGACGGGATATTCTCAGGGAGAAACCTCTATTTGGAGACAGGTGTTCAGTTTCCCCCTGAACATCTTAAAAATCTGTAGCCCTGTAAGCATGTGGTTTTAGAATCATGCGTGTACTTACAGGGACAAAGGAGTGGACCATTTGAAACAAGGGTAGACACAGTGGCACCATAACACTGTACTGTCCCTCTGATGGCTCAGTCTCCTATGAATTTCTGTGGTCGCCTTCCTCCAAGAATCCCTGTGGATCCAGGCCCGGTCCTCCCAAGGGATGAGGTGACTCAGAGAAAATCTTACCAGGTTTCCTTTGTCAGCTCTTCGCAATAACTCAGGGAAGGCAGCCCTCCCCAGTAGGAACGTTGTGTTTCCCTGGGTCCTTTTTCTAAAACTGTTGCTAAAACTGGGTCTCAGAGAGTAGTTACCAATGTCTCCATAGAGTGGGGACTTAAGCTAGGCAGTGAGGTTTAAAATGTAGTTTAATGGCTCTTTCCCAACCAATGACTTATGCAGCCCCCATGACGGCCACATGGGAAAAATATTATTACCCCGATTTAAATCACTTAACCAAGACTGCATGGCCAGGAAGTGCGGTCATTCAAGCTCATGCCAAGTCTGTCTCATGCCAAGTGCTGGTTAGGGTGCTTGGAACACTGTTCTCCATACTGTCCAGACCACACCCCACTGCACCCCACCCATTTCCCCTCACCCCATCTAGTTACTATTCATCCTTAAAGCAATAGTTACAAAGCTTGAATTCTAAGAGGCACCTTGCCATTAACATGTGGAAAAGTAAAATCGTGATTCCTGTCCTCCCCATAACTTCTCCCTCCCATAATCTTCCCTAGCTCAGTGTTCCTGGAATCTAAAATAACCAGAGAGAAGATCGTAGATAACCCAGAAATAAAGTCTTCTCATTAAAGCCTTCTTTCGGTTGCTGATGCAAGATCCTTAAGGTTGTCCTTGTTGTCTCTCTCTCAGCCTCATTCCCAACTCACTAACTAAATCCAACCAACTCTGCCTCCCAAACAGCTCTAAACTCTGGCCACTTCTCACAGCTCTGCTGCCACCCCTGCTCCACTGTCTCTTCCTGGAGATTATTACGTTAGCCTTCCTGACTGAGCATTTTGCTTATCCTTCCTGCCCTACCTAAGGCAGCTCTGTCTGTCTCACTCAGAAGGGAAGTCAGTTCCTGACAACAGCCCATCACCTGTGGCTCCTGCCTGCCTCCGGCTCCCTGACGCCCTCTGCATCCACTCCTGCTTTTGCTGGCTCTGCTCCATTATTTTCCTATCCTTCAGAATGCCAATCATACTTCTACTCAGGCCCTTTGCACTGCTGTGTGGCCTACTGGAAGGTTATTCCTGCAAATAGGTTATTCCCTATCAGAGATGTAATTTCTTTTTTTTATTTTATTTATTACATTTATTGGTGCATTGTAGTTATCCATTTTGGTAAGTGTCAGGGTATCAGAAGCATGCATGCACACATTGCTCATTTAACCCTCCCTCAAATCCCACCCCATTCCCTCTCCCTTCCCTCCTTTCCATGCTCAGCATAGTGATTGACTCTGATAAGTTTGTTTATACACATCATGTGCATTAGTGTATTCCTCCCCCTGGCCCCCGTCTCCCTCAGTTAGGTCACCTTCTTTGCTCAACTAAAGTTTTCTCCTTTTTTGTCTGGAGTTCCTTCTAAGTCCCATTTTCCCTAGCTTCCACATATTAGGGAGAACATCCGACTTTTCACTCTTTGTGTTTGATTAATCTCACTTAGCATAATGTTCTCCAGTGCCCTCCATTTCCCTGCAAATGTAATTTTGTTCTTCTTTATGGCTGCATAAAATTCCATTGTGTACATATCCCATAGTTTTATGATCCATTCATCTGTCAATGGACACCTTGGCTGGTTCCAAAGTCTCGCAATTGTGAATTGTGCAGCTATAAACATAGATACACATGCATTAGTCTGGTAGTTTGGTTTCAGTCCTTTTGGGTAGATGCCTAGAAGTGGTATTGCTGGGTCATATGGTAGGTTCATTCCCATTCTTCTGAGGATCCTCCACACTGTTTTCCAAAGCGGTTGCACTAATTTGCAATCCCACCAACAGTGTAGTAGAGTTTCTACTTCTCCACATCCTCGCCAGCATTTGTTGTTTGTGTTTTTAATGATTGCCATTCTAATTGGCGTTAGGTGAAATCTCAGGGTAGTTTTGATTTGCATCTCTCTGATTGCTAATGATGTTGAACATTTTTTCATACATTTATTGGCCATTTGTATTTCTTTTTCTGTGAAGTGTCTATTTAGTTCACTTACCCATTTTTTGATTGGATTATTTGTTTTTTTTTTAGTGGTGATTTTTTTAAGTTCTCTGTATATTCTAGATATGAGTCCTCTATCAGAGAAGTAGCTGGCAAAAATCTTCTCCCATTCTGTCAGCTCTCTGTTGAGGTTCTTGATTGTTTCCTTTGCTGCACAAAAACTCTTTTTCTTGAGGAATCTATATAAAATAGGAACCTCTCACATTCATTTCCTGTATTTAACTATGTAGTTTCTTCATAGCATTTACTTACACCCAGCGTACTATGTATTTATTTATTGTTCATCTCCCTATAATGCAGGCTTTCCAAGGCTAAGAACTTTTGTTATTCTTTCCTGTATCCTTAGTACCTGGAAAAATGCCTGGAAAATATTGTGTGTGTGTGTGTGTGTGTGTGTGTGTGTGTGTGTGTTACTGGGGATTGAATCCAGGAGCATTCTAACTCCAAGCTTGAAACAGGGTCTCACTAGGTTGCTGAGAGTCTCGCTAAATTGCTGAGGCTGGTCTCAAACCTATAATCCTCCTATCTCAGTCTCCCAAGTACTCGGATTACAGGGGTATGCCACCACGCCTGGCTTGGAAAATATCTTTTAAATAAATAAATGAATATATGCCAAACTAGGTAAAGTATTTCCATTTTATGTTTCCAGTGTATACCTTCATCTCATTTTTCAGATCATTAGTCATAGTTGCTAATTGATAGTGGTACAATATATGTTTTTCCTACGGAACTACAAATTCCATAAATTCAGAGATGAAATCTATCTTGTTCACCACTGATTAACTAGCTCTCAACAAAGCTAGTTACACACATAGAAAGTGCTTAGTAAATATTTCTTAAGGTTCTTGATTACAAAGACTTTTGCTTGGATGATTGGTGAGGATGGCATCATTAACCAGGAACAGGAAAAGAATGAAGTACACGCTGGACAAGGGAAGATAAAGGACGGAGGCAGACAAACCGCAAGCAGATCCAGATCTAAGAGATAGAATGTCCCTGGAGGAACAGAGGTTTGTTGTCATAAATATTGCTGAGATTTTAAGCTTCAGGAAAGTATGAGAGTATGCAAGGAGGCCATATTTAGCCCATGTGGATAATATTAGTAATATCAACTAACATATATTAAATACCATATGCTACACACTGTTTTAGGTACTTTATGAATATCAACCTATTTCGCTCTTACGAAAGCTCCACACTGTAGATACTATCACAGCCTCCTTTAACACGTGAGAAACAGAGACAAACAGATGTTAAGGAACTTGTCCAAGTTCACGCAGCTCTCGAATGGCAGAGACAAGCTTCAGAGTCAGCCAGTTGGCACTTGACCAAGATGGCTGAAGAAAACAGAGGAAGGGAGTTCCTGCTATTTCCTCCCACCATCTTTTAGTAAGTGTTGATGAAAAATTAAAAAAAAACAATTTTTCAATAAAACAGAAAAATAAATGTAAGGGTTTGATACCTTGTCCTGAGAGTGCTTGTGCCCCTATGCTTACTGCGTGCAAGTCTATGGACTGGCAATAGCTTTGCCTAAGCTGCTCCTGAAACAGCTTATAGATAATGTGATAGCAGAGGCTTTCTATTAAGGCACCTTGAATTGTTCTTGGCAGCTTATCCTCCAAAAAGAAGGAGCAACCGAAAAATGAACTGAAACGTGCTTTGTGTGCTTGCTATGCCAGCTGCCTGTCATGGTCCAAAATAGCTGAGACTCTCCAGAAACTGTAAAACTGTCTTCAAGGTCTGATCACACTTTGGCTTATTTGGTTTTCTTAAAAAGAAAGTCATTTAATTCATTCGATGTCACTTTTTAAAAAACTGGCACTATATACTATTTTGAATTGAGTTGGCACCAATGTAGGCTAAGGGGACTGCTTCCCACCAGACCATACCATGGAATTGCTTAAATGCGCTCATTATCATATTGAAGTCACAATCAATGTGGGCTTTTATTTTGTCTAGGTTATATATTGATACACTTCTTGATACCACAGTAGATGTTTACTTTTCCCAGAAGAGCTATAAATACCCTGAATGGAACACTTTCCTCTATGTATAGCTGAAAATACATATTTTGATGGCATATCTCCTAATCATGTTTTTAAAGAAACATGATTTTTGCTGAACTGCAGTTTCAGATAGATATCTGGACTTTTCAATAACTGCTTTATGGGGGAAAAAAAACCTCCAAATCTCCAAAGACTTCGGACATTTTTAAATAAGACTCACGGAACTTGATTTCTAAAGATGTGCCTGGTGAAACAGGCCAGCATGACACCTGCTTTGCACCTCATTAGGAGATTTTAGACAGAATCCTGCACCAGGGAGCCCTGACCTGCTGACTCTCCAGTGAAGACATGAATTTTAAATCATCCTCATATAGAAGATTGGGTAAAATCAAATTTGCTTCTTAGTTTGGCTTTTTAGTTAGTAGTTTCCTCCAAGCAGTTGGTTTTCTTTGCATCATTGGGTGATTATTTAAAGGAGGTTCACTATTCATCTGCATGCATGTGTGTTTGTATGTGTGTGTTTGTGTGTGTGTGTGTGTGTGTGTGTGTATAGAAAACCAAAACTACCAGAAGTCTTAACTATAAACTGTTAAAATGGAAAGCAAAATTCCATCTCCATGTTTTTTCATTCCTGCCTCATTTTGTGGTTTTCTGTTAATATTTAGGAGTGTGTAAGGATGACTACTCAAAGAGCTCCGTCTCTGAAACATGATTTGAATGTTCCTGTGATGGATATGGCAAATACTGCAAGATTCCTGCTGTGTTTTTACTAAGCTCAGCTTGCTCTTTCCCGGGGCCTTGGAGAGAAGCCCATTTATTCACTTGAGCATTCTGGATATCATTGACATTTCCTTTGACTGCGCCTCAGGCTGTTGTAGTGGCGAGGGTTTTTAACAGGAGGGTTAACCGCCTGAATGTCAGAAAGCCTCAACATCCACATGCTTTAACAGCAAATAAATGCATGTGTTTTTATACTTTCAGGTGGGTCGAGAGCAAGTCACCTACTAATGTGTTTTGTGTGGTGATGGGAGGGTGGAGTGGGATTTGAGGGAAGTTTATGACGCTGCTGTCTCTACATTTGAGTATTGGCAATTCTATCCTGCCTGGAGACTGAGGCGATGGAGGATGAACTGGAGGCTCACACAGCATCCTCAATGATTATATGTTTATGCTACCTTTTATCCTGTGTACTTCAAAGCACCTTATATCCATCAAGTACAACTATTCTGTCTCCAGAGTCTTTCTGGCCATTAGACACGAAGCCTAGCTGCCAGGTTTTTCTTATTGATTGCCTCAATGTCTTCAACTGAAATATAAAGATGACAATAGGACCTTCCTTAGAGTGTCATTGTGGGGATACAAGGAACTTACGCATGCAAAGGACTCAGATCGGTGCCTGGCACAGAGTACGTCTGCTCAAGAGTTCATTCCCATCATTAGATTTCTCATAGGTCACAATTCCATCTCACTGCTATACACATTCCTACTGGCCTGTTGGTCCCATCTCTGCAGGTAAAGTGGGGTTACCCCCACCCCACAACCTCTGGAATAACAGAAGAGGGATGACTTCCTTTTCTTGCCATGCATCTCAAATGCTGAGCCTGGTATACTGTAGGCTATGGATAGGTGTAAGGCAGAGGTATGAACAGTCCCTCTGTAGTGGAAAACATTAAGTTATAGGAGTGTAGCATTCAGTTTCTGTGTGGCTCTTATGTGTAACCTTGAAAAGGAGAGTGTCAAGTATTCATATGCATGTCGGTGAGGTATTACACTATTGCTTGTATTCTCACGTCATGCTTTCCTTATAAATGTTATGAAGTCACTGAGCTCAGTGAGGTTAAATGACCAGCCCAAGTCTTTATTTTTTTTTTGGTACTGAAGATTGAACCCAGGGACATTCTACCTCCAAGCTACACCCCCAGCCCTTTTTAATTTTTTTTATTTTGAAACAGAATCTTGCTAAGTTGCTGAGGGCCTCGCTAAGTGAGGCTGGCCTTGAACCTCTGATCCCCCTGTCACAGCCTCCCAAGCGCTGGGATTACGGGTATATGCCACCACACCTGGCTCAGCCCACATCGTTTGACAGAGCCGAGAATCAGACCTACTCTGCCTCGCAAAGGCGTCTCTTGGGGCCTTTCTTTTATCAAAAAAAGGGAGGTGTCAGATTTCAATATTTCAAATGGATCTCAGGTGTGCTGGAGAATTTTTCAATATCAGCTAGTTTTTCAGTAACATTTAGTAGGATTCCTTTCCCATTCTACATAAATGCTATTTCAAAAACCTCCCTCATGCTCCACATTCAGGGGCATCCTCTGCTACCTGAGCTCATGATACTGTCTCCAAATTCACCGAGCACATTTGAGCTTCCCCAACCCCACCCTCATAAACTCCTCTATGATTATACCCATCATGGTTCTTTCCTCTACTCTCAGAGGCAAAAAAGCATAAAATAATATAACATCTATTCACCCTTTACTATGTGTCAGTGACTTTACGACTCTTTGAGGTGGGTCCTATCACTATTCACATTGTTTATGTAAGGCCACAGGAAGATTGTTGTGGGCTGAATTGTCCCCCCCCACCAAAACATTCATATATTGAAGCCCTAACTCCCAATGTGATGGTTTTTAGAAATGGGATTTTTAGGAGGTGTTATGGTTAGATATAGAATGTCCCCTGAAGAGCTCAGGTATTACTGTTCAGAGTTGATATAATTAAGTCATGAGGGTTGTAATCTCATCAGAGGGTAAATCCATTGTAATGGATTATACTGGGTGGTAACCTAGGCAGGTGGGGTATGGGGTATGGAGGAGGTGGGTCACTGGGGGTGTGGTCCCTCCTCCCTTGCTCTCATTCTTGTTTCTGGCCTCCTTGATGTGAGAGCAGAACACTTGCTCTCTTCCTCTTTCTGCTTCCTGCTACCAGGCCCTGAGCTCCACAGACCTGGCCTGTCATGAAGTGAACCTCTCAAATCTTCCAAAACTGTGAGCAAATAACTCTTCCTTTCTCTAAGTTGTATGGTCAGTTATTTTGGGTAACATCAGTGAGAATGATGACTGAGACAGGTGGTAATTAGGTTTAGATGGGTCATAGGGAGGCTCTCATGATGGAATCAGGGTTCTTAAGAGATTGCAGAGTTTGCTCCCAAATTTTCTCTCATCATGTGAGGACCCAGTGAGGTGTCTCATCATGTGAGGACCCAGTGAGGTGTCTATCTGCAAGGCAGGAAGAGAACTGGTCTGCACCTTTATCTTGCTCTTCCAACCTCGGGAACAAAACCTATTGTTGAGTCACTCGGTCTATGGTATTTTATAATGGCCCCCAGTGGCCAACTAATACAGAGATAATTTATTTAAAGTTAAATGCCAGCATGTGGACAAGGAAGGATGCAAAGCCAGGTCTGGCCTCACCTACTCTGCCACATGGCCACCCAAAGGGCTGCCTCTGTGCTGATCAAGGCTGAGGCCTCTTCCCTGGCTACCTCCTGCCTGGCTTTTAGCATCTTCTAGAACTTCCATTATTTCTTTTTTTTTCTTGTAATATCTAATTTACACTCAGGTATCTCCTTCCTTATTCTCTTTTATCTCTCATCTTAAATTGTATTGCAGTCCTTTGTCCCCTAGCAAGTTCTCTTAATTGCCAAAATCAATGCATTCTGCACACTTGCTGTGCTTCATGATCTCATTTTAACTGACAACATTGAGAGCATTGGGGAGTAATTCTTCTTTTGACTTATTAATATGGCACTCTTCTCCGCTGATATTCCTCTTTCTCTTTTTCTTCTTTGTCCTCTTTGTTCATCCTGCTTAAGGGTTAGATTAGATTAGATTTTTAATCAGTAAATCAGTAGACTAAAGCAGATCTCCCTTCATAACATGGGTGGGCTTCACCCAGTCAGTTGAAGACCTTAAAAAACTAAATGACTGGTGCTCCCTTGAATAATAAAAAAATCTCCAGGAGATGGCTTTTGGACTTCATCTGCAACACTGTCTCTCCTCCTGTTGGCCATCAGACTGGAACTGCACCACTGGCTCTCTGTGGTCCTGAGTCTGCCAGTCCACATTTCAGATTTGGACTTGCCAATCTCCATAAATGCATGAGTCAATTCCTAATAATAAATTAATCAATCTCTCTCTCTTTCTCTCTCTCTCTACACACACACACACACACACACACACACACACACACACACTCCTAATGGTTCTGTTTCTCTGGAGAACTCTAATACAATGAATAATTAAGACAGTGATTGGCAAGCAGTAAGACAAGTGTTTGCTCTTATTATTATCAAAAATAAATATCAGCCACGTTGTTTTCATTAATATGGCTCCTAAGCTAAACGCAATCTACTTGCCAAATTTGTAATCCTCCTTTAGGTCCAAGCTTCCTCAGCCTCTCATTCTAGGATAATGTCCTTCTTGTGCACTCCCTGTGCTTTTCCCAACATTGTATTTATCACAATGAATTGTGTTTTTTTTTATTATTTTCCTGCATTCTAATCTAGACTTTAAGCTCCTTGAGAGTAGATATTGTGTCTGCTTCAGTTATATCCCTGGCATTAGCTCTCTGACATGCATATGGCAATAACCCAATAAATATTTATTGAGTGAATAAATTAATTAGCTAGTTAAATTATATTCTATCTAATGGATTATTGAAAAATCTCTCATAAGGAACACTTGTCTGAAATGATTTGATTTACCTCTTATATTAATCCAAGTATGAACAGAGCCATGTGAAATTTGAGTCTTGTGCTTTCAATTTCCACTCCAGATGGTAAGGCTGAGTTTTTGAGTGGCCATGTCCATGGAAATGCTAAAAGCCAAGGACCATATACCATTTATTCTGATCTAACACTTAGAACAGGACCAAGAACTGGGGTGTAAGTTTTCTGCTTACAGTTCTGCAGCTGACAGGTTAGACAGCCAACTCACTACAGTTTTCTTCTCTTGGGCTTAAAGATGATCATTTCAGACAGGACTTGCTCAAAATTACCAATTTTTCTCTATGTAGAAAATCTTATTTATATGCCAGGTATCATTTTCCCTATGAGGCTTCCCCTAGCCCCATTTTTTATGCCAACTAGCCTACATTTGTTGACAGTCCCTAAAATGTGAGTGCCTCAAGGGAAGAAATTAAATTCTGGTCACCTTTGTATTTTGACACATGACAATACTTAAACACACACACACACACCTTTTTGAATGAATAAGTAACTAACTGAATAAATGCCTATCTAAAAATAGTTACCGATCATGTTAATTGTTCTTCTTTGTTGGCCTGTTTCACTGCATTTTTTAAGGGAACAGGGGGGTAGTGTGCCATGGTGGGTGGGGACAAGGACTCAGGCAAGACGATGTGGAGTTGAGACCTGGCTCTGCTGCTTACCAGCAGAAGGCCCGTGAGCAAGTCAGTAAAACTCTCTAAGACACATCTGTAAAATTCAATCCGCAGTGTTCCCAGGAGGCTATTTTGAAGATTTACTGAGATAATCTTTATAAAGTGCTGAGCATAGCATGTGGCATCTAAGAGGCTTCAATAAATGTTAGCCGTTATTATTATTCTCTACTTGGACTTTCGCCAGTTTTGTGCCAGGAATTAGGCAGGAAATAAATACAAATAAGAAATAGGTTTTGAACATTTATGTGCCAAAAACTGTGCAAATCATTATATATTTTGCTCACAATCATCCTTACAATAACCTCATTTTGCACTTATAATTTCTACTTATAGAAATTGGGTGAATAGAAAAGTAGATAAAAGCTTATCGAATGTCATGCAGCTGGTTAAGTACTAGGAGCTGAAAATTGGACCCAGAACCAATGGATCCTTTTTCTCACACTATGCTTTAAAGCCACAGTGTGATCTTTCAGTTGCCATTCTGTAGAGACATTTGCATCTTTATTAAAGTCCATCCATTCACTGAGCTAACAGAAATAATTAAAACAGTTATTAAACTGAGCTACTAAGATGAGTTCTTCCTTTCTTTTTTTTTTTTGAGCTCATAAATTTTTTATTCCAACTTGGAAGGCTGCTTATGTACAACGGTAAATATTCAGCTTTGTTATCACTCTCTAGATAACTAAAATTTAACCACAGTAGCTATAAAATTGCTAGTAATAATCCTGGGTTACTTCTATCTTCCATTTTTATTAACCGCGTTTCATTCTTAAAGCATTCTCGGTCCCATTGTACAGTATAGCAAACTGTAGCACACAGAAGGGTCAGTTTCTCCATATGACCCTCATGGTCACAAGAGCAGGTACAATCCAAGGTTTCAAGTCACGTGAATTACTTCATTACCATCCCTCCCCCCTCAAATAATCTGGTTGTCACCGGCTAACTGCACCATGGCAAATAAGACAGTCATACTCTTTGAAATTTCTATTTGCAGAAATTTCACCCTGGAGTGGGTAATAGTCTGCTCAAGGTCATGTATGGTAAGTGGTAGAATTGAGAAGCAGGTCTAGAGCCATTATTTCAAAGGGAGCAGTGTGCTAAAACTTTAATACGGCAGAGGGGCTTTAAGCCTTGTGCCCTGAGCTATTGAATTGAAATAGTTTCTCTTGTTCTATTGCTTATACTCCAAGCCATTTTTCTCAACCTACCCCTCTCTCGCTCCTCTCTGTTAATAGGGTTTTCTTTTCCTTCCTTAATTAGATTGTAAGTTTCATGAGTGTGGAGAATTTTGTCTATCTTGTTCTCTAGTGTATGCTTAGAACCTATAGCAGTGTGTGGCCCACAGTAGTGCTAAATATATTAATAAAATTGTTGAATGGATGAACATGTCCTTTTTTTTGTCTGGACGCTGAAGTATCAAATAGTGGAAGGCCTTTAATTTTCATCAATACTTAATTCTGATTGACTATCACTGGTCTCACTCCTTTATCTATCTACTTTTTGGCACGTGACATTGCAGTTATCCCTAGGACAGATTATTTCCCCGTCCTTTCAATTTGAGTTGGACCACAGGATTTGTTTTTGTCAGCAGAGTGAGCAGGAAACAATCTGGATTCACATTTGAGTTAGATCTCAAGAAGTCTTGAATGTTTTCACCTTCCACTTTTGTGCCTTTGCTACGAGTAGTGCAAGTCCTGGCCAGCCTGGTGCTCCAAGGAAAATTGAGAGACACATGGAGGAGACAGGAACTGCCTGCTTCCAGTGTGGGCACTGGAAACCCAGCATCTACTGGTCAACCAGACAATATACAGACATGTGAGTGGGCCAGCAAATACCAGCAAGCCGCCCCACAAAGCCCAGCTCCTCAGCTGGTCTCCAGCCAGCACACAGGCATTTGAGCAATAATAATGCTTGTCCATTATCATTATTAATTTTTCAGTGCTGGGGATGGAACTCAAGGTCTTGTACACACTAGGCAGATGCTCTACCACTGAGCTACATCCCCATCCCCTGTTGTTTACTATTATCCTCCGACTTTGGGGTAATTTGTTATGAATTATTTTCACAGTAATTGTTAACAAATACTCTACATTTAATGTTGATAGTACATTTATAAATGTATATAAAATATGATATTTTTCAATATTGTGTGATTAAACCACTATCTGCCTACATGCCATTTGATTCCACCAATTCTGATATAAGAAAGACATAAAAATTAAACATAGATATAATTAGATATATTTGAGAGATGCTAATACATTTGAGACTACTAAATTAAATGTTGCTGGAGGGTCAAGTTGTGGGGAAAACAAACTTAAATTTGATCTACTATTAATTGAGAAATTATTTCATGTATTATGATTATTAATTACAGTATTCACTTGAATGCTTATTTAGGAAGAAGATGAGTTTCATAAAGAGGTAACATAAATGCCAGTATATGATAATATTTTTTAATTTTAGAAAATTAGATTGCAAACATTTGCACTCTCATAAGCTATGTAGTAGAATTTTATAATAATCCTGAAAAATATTCTAAATGAATTTATAAAATATCATTTTTGTTAAGAAAAGTATGTAAAAATAAATTTTAGAGATTTTCTACTTCACTTGTAACTACTTGGACTTCACCATTAGACTTCACCATTCTTGGGAGCACAAAGGGACAGGGGAAAAGATATAAGCAGAAGGCTGCTAAAAGTGGTCACAATTTCCAGACAATTTCCTCAGGTCTTGAATAGAATAAGCGCTGCACTCCTCCAATAGAGAATTCCTTCCACGTAGCCATGCCAACCAGTTGGGAAAGTGATGAAACATGATTCTGCAGACCAACAAACTTCTTTTTTGGTGATTTAAGTAAAATAAGTAAACAAGTGTATGACCAGCATGCACAGTGCCTGGAAAATTTTTAAGTGTGTAGGCTGATAGTGTTGCTTGCATTTCAAGCTACATTGATCTTGTGATATTATTCTTTCATAAAGTCTTCCCCAAATTTTCTTAGCTGAGGTGATGTTAGCCAGATAATAGGTTGCTCTTTACCATATTGATATTTATTTACATGTGATTTTGTAATGATAAGGTATATTAAGATGTCCACCAGCCTTATCCAAGAGTATAACATTTCTGTAGATGTGTATGTTCACTGTTCTTGAGCTGTTCCCTAATGGTTTCTTTTGTCATCCTACCAAACAAGTTCTTCTCAGTTAGATTAGCAACTGGGGATCCAAAATAAATAAAAACACCATGTCCCCAAAGACATGGTATCTTTTACAAGACATTTTAAGTAAATATGATCATGATTTATGATTCCTTATATGCACTTCATTACATATTACTATTATTATTCATTCTAGTAATAAAAATTCAATCAATAACCTCATGATCTATTGCACTTGACAAGATCACTATTTGACACATACCCTCTTGACTACAAATTCAAATGTAATATAATTCTTACATCGTGTTCTCTTCCTTCTCTTCCTGTCCCTAGCCTCTTAAGCTAAATGATATACCAAGTGATGTTTTTAGCACATTGGTGAAATAGGAGGCAGGATGGTATGGTAGCAGAATGAAGGTTCTGCATTCATGCACACCTGTGCTGGACACGTTACATGATTTTGCACATATAATCCCTCTGTACCTCAACTTTTAAAAATATAAAATGGCATGGATATTAAGTTATAATATATGCACATGCATTAAGTTATTATACATGTATATATAGTATTATATATAATATGTATGTATATAATGTTTACCTAGCATTAAGACCACTTGTATGCAGTGAATACTCAGTTAAAATTAGTTCCTTTTTCATCAGCATTGGGATTCTAAGGAATCCAACTAATTATACAGGCATACCTTGGAGATATTCTGCATTCAGTTCCAGACCACTGCAATAAAACAAATGTCTCAATAAAGCAAGTCACACATTTTTTTTTGTTTCCCAGTGCACTTAAAAGTTATATTTATACTATACTGTAGTCTGTAAAATGTGTGAGAGCATTATGCCTAAAAGTGTACAGACTTTAATTTAAAATATTTTTTTGTTAAAAAACCCTGATGATCATATGAGCCTTCATCAAGTTGTAATCCTTTTGCTGGTGGAGAGTCTTGCCTTCATGTTGATGGCTGCTAAATGATCAGGGGGAGGGTTGCTGAAGATTGTTGTGTGCGTGGGGGGCTATGTCAATTTCTTAAAGTAAGACAACGATGAAGTTTACAGTAGTCTTCATAGAGTTTTATGCTAGCTTTCTAACCTACATAGTTGCAGGGTACAGATGACTTCAATCCTCCCCCTCAGAAACCAAGCCTGCTCAACCTCCGTAATCATCATGCCTGGAGGAGGTAAGGGTATTTACATTCTGGGGATAAGTTGACTCCAAAGAGAGCCAAGAAAAGGGCTGACTGTGCATGCGTGTACCTCTTTCCCCAATCTCTTTACTTTGAGAAGTTGTGGTTTCTTTTCATGGAAAAAGTAAGTGAAGTGGCTGTAGAGAATAGCAGATCCTTTTTTTCCCAGTAATTCCATTTTTATAGGATATCAGGAATCCTGATGGAAGGAGGAGACTGTCCCCTCTTTCAACCCCAGATGATAATGCATTCGCGAATGTTCTAAAACTAGGAACAAAGCTCATAGACAGAGGTGACATGATGTCCTAATTGACTGCCACTGAAGCACTGGGTTATGACTCAGTTCTGGTACATAAGAAGGAGTAGCTGAAACCTTATCTACCACTTCTTTTCAAGGTGGTATTTAGTTGTCAGATTTTTCTTGAGAATCTTTGTTTCATGGTAATGTACTTTCAGGAATATTATAGGCATAATCGAGTGTCCAGTTGAGGGGCAAAGCAGACAGGGCAGGTGTCTAAAAATCTTGAATACTGGGATGTGAGGCAAGTTGAGGAGATCATGGTCTCAGGTACACAGAGCAAGGCCAGTCCAGCAGAAGAAGTGACATTCTGAAGGAGTGGCAGTAGCGAACAATTCAGCATTATCTCTCTATCGCATTGCCATAGCCTCACTCATTCATCTATTCATTCACCTACTATGTACCAGATATTATTCTAAGTTTGGGCAGTATATCAGTGAACTACTTTAATAACAAAAAATCCCTACCATTATGGTGCCACCTCTCTTTTTGTCTTATAATCTCTCACTGCTTGTTAAGGTCATTTAGGATATACATTGTGCTCCATTCATTGCAAATCCCTATTGCTAACACTTTGCATAGGATTGCATCTGGCCTATATGAAGTCAATAAATACTTGTTGAATGAAGGCTGACTTTATCAACATTAGTTGCTCCGATACATGAACAGAGTAAATAAGAGGAATTCAAGTAGTGTCCTGCTTACATCCATGCCACAATGTCTATGACTTTCTTTTGTATTTACTTGTTTCATGATGTCAAAGTGTGAATAGCACTCAGATATCCAAGGAGGCAGGTTGGAAATTGACATTAAAAAAGTAGATTAATTCCAGGGGAGTAAAGGAGCTCTATGATGAAAATTATAGAAAACTGAATAAAGAAATTAAAAGGGCCCTTAGAAAATGGAAAGACCTTCCATGTGCTTGATAGGCAGAATAAATATTGCAAACATGACCATTAATACCAAAAGTGATCTTTAGATTCACTGTATTCCCTATCAAAATACCAATGTCATTCTTCAAAGAGGAAAAAATGGTCCTAACATTTGTATGAAAGAACAAAAGATCCAGAATAGCCAAAGAAATCTAAGCAATAAGAACCATGTTGGGTACATCACAATACCTGATTTCAAATTATACTACAGTACTACAGTAACAACACCAGCATGGTATTGGCACAAAAACAGACACATGGGCCAATGGAATAGAATAGAAGATACAGAGACAAATCCTTATACTTATAGCTAGTTGATTTTTGACAAAGGTTCCAAAAAAACATATGCTAGAGAAAAGGTGCCTTTTCAATAAATGGTGTTGGGAAAACTGGATATCCATAGGTAGATGATTAAAATAAGACCCTTTTCTCTCACAAAAGTCAACTCGAGAAGGATCAAACTCCAAGAAATTTGAAAATAAACTTTGCAAACTGCTAGAAGAAAACATAGGACCAGCTCTCCAACATAAAGCCCTGGTAGTTACTTCCTCAGTAAGATGCCCAAGGCTCAGGAAATAAAATCAAGAATCAATAAATGGGATGGCATCAAATTAAAAAGCTTTTGTGCAGGAAAAGAAATAACAAAAAGTCTGAAGAGAGAACCTACAGGATGGAATAAAATCTTTGCTAGTTATTCCTCTGATAGAGGACTAGTATCTAGAATATATAAGGAACTTAAAAAACTTAACACTAAAAAATAATAGCCCAGTCAAAAACGGGGCAATTGAACTGAATAGACACTTCTTAAAAGAAGAAATACAAATGGCTGCCAATATATAAAAAAGTGTTCATCATTGGGAATCAGGGAAATGCAAATCAAAACTGAATTGAGACTCCATCTAACTCCAGTTAGAATGGCAATCATTAAGAATACAAACAATAACAAACACTGACAAGGATTCAAGGAAATGGGAAATCTTATACACTGTTGGTAGGATTGCAAATTAGGATAACCACTTTGAAGATCAGTACGGAGGCTCCTCAGAAGACTAGAAATGGAACCGCTGTATGACCCAACTATATCACTTCTCAGTAATCATCCCCAACGAATTAAAGTTAGAATACTATAGTGATACACGAATGCCCACTTTTATTGCAACACACCTCAGAATAGCCAAATTATGGACCCAAACTAGGTGCTCATCAATAGATGAATAAAGAAAATGTGGTACATATATACAATGTAACTTTACTCAGCCATAAAGAAGAACAAAATTATGTCATTTGCAGGAAAATAGATGGAAGTAGAGAATATTAAGCTACGTGAGATTAGCCAGTCAGAAAGTCAAGGGTTGAGAGGAGAGAGACCAGTAGAATAGTGGAGGGGGATTGGGGAGGGACATAGGAAGGGGAACAAGAAGGACGGAGGAAGGAAACAACACAAACAGTGCTATGTCCAAATATGAAGGTTTCACTACCAATCTCACTAACATGTATAGGGAGGGAAAGTGGGGAACAGGGTGGGGTGGAGAGGGAAATACACCAAGTGATTTGTGCATATATGAATATATCACTTTGAATGTCACTATGTTATATAATTATGATGCACCAATAAAAGTATAATAGAATAAAGTCGGTTGATAGGAGTTCACTTACAGAGGACACAGATTAGAAGGCACGTTCATCTGCCTCCAGCACAAAGGTTTGGGATGGCTTCATAGGGGAGCAGCACTTGGGTAAATCTTTCAAGCTAATGCCATATTTCTGAAATTAAATATAAAAAATTAAAACATTGTTTTATGTTAAAACTACATGTCAGAAAGAAATCAAAGACCTTTCACCACACAGACTTCTTCAGATGGAGATCTTCAGGTAATTTCAGAAATACACAGACTACATGTCTGTGTCAAAGAAGCACTGTGTGTGTGTGTCTGTTTCCTACTGTTTGGTTTAATCTTCAGGAAAGGAAATTCAGTTTCTCTTGCTGATTTATATCTGTTATCCCCTAATGGCATCCCTGAGGGCTCAGAAATACCTTTCTTAAAGGGAAGGCATTTGACATAGAAGGAGAAAATCACCTGACCTTGCTAACCAGATTCCCTCCTTCCCCGCATCCCTCGGAATTGATGTTTTCTGGTAATGGAGAAACTGGGCATTGTGCCACCATGAAGGTGCCTGGACTGTGTTTAACAGGCAGTTTCATTAGATTATCCTCAATTTCCTGAGAGATAATCCCATTAGACAGTGTTTACCATTGTGTGCTCTACTTGTCAGTACTCCCCTGTTCAGTAGTAGTATCACTTCCAGAACAAGGTGTGTGTGTGTGTGTGTGTGTGTGTGTGTGTGTGTGTGTGTTCACATG